>JAFBJR010000144.1:1563141-1806303 GCA_016785285.1 Brachirus orientalis
CCCCCCCCCCCCCCCCCCCCCCCCCCCCCAAGAAACCTTTCATCCCTGGGGCCTCAAACCTTCTTGAAATGCCCCTGTCCATTACTATTCAAAGAAGCAACGCATGTTTCCTTTCATCCTTGAAGACTGAAAGCATCAGGGTGAGCTTTGGTTTCCAGGCGACCCTGAGGAAAATGAGCGAGCTCCATCCTGAAACTCTGAGGAGCTTTAAGTGGAGCAAAGTTGAGAGTTGGTTTAAAAAGGGTGACAGTGTCTGAGTCAGTGAGTCGGGACAGAGGAGGAGGAGGAGGAGGTTCAGGGGATTCTCCTCTTCCTCCTCCTCCTCCTCCAAAGCGAGACGACTGATGGACCTCCTCAGGACTGGGTGGACCATCATCTGACAGAAGAGGCTGAACAGCTTGAATCCATCCCAGAAAACTCTGCACTGCATCTGCGTGACCACACCTGCACCGAGCACCTGCTGTAATCCCTGTGAGATTATAACCCGGGTTATTTCCAGTCCGCAGTGCCACTACATCATGTGATTCGCAGCGTCAGCGGTGCGGCAGAAACGCGGATTTAAATGAAATCACGGTTACTCACGACAGAAATATCCAGGTTTACTGCGGTTCAGTCTCGGGATACACGAGCGCAAATGTCCGTTTGCTGCAGCAGCAGCAGCAGCAGCAGCAGCAGCAGCGTCCGCGGATTCTTTATCACTGAAGATCAAACTTCCAGCAGTGACATCCTCCTCCTCCTCCTCTTCTTCCTCCTCATCCGCAGCGGGGGCGCGCCTGGCTGCGGAATCCCGGTCCCGACTCTATGGTGAAAGACCGGTGACCGGTGAAAGACCGGGACCGAGCCGGAATGTGCGCCCTCAGCCTGCAGGCGGTCCTGAAGGACGCCGCCCCCCCCCTGCTGGACAAGTTGATGCTAAACCAAAAGGCACGAGGATGAGGATGATGAAGATGATGACTGCGCATGTGAAACTGAGCTCAGGTTAGACTGAGGAGACAGTAGCATCACACACACACGCTTGTCTCACTATCTTTGTGTGGACCCTCATACACATAATGCATTCCCTAACCTTAACCATCACAACCAAATGCCTAACCCTAACCCAGAACCAGGTCTTAACCCTGAAAAAGCCATTTAACCTCGTGGGGACCAGGTAAAATGTCCACGCAAGTCAAAATGTCCCCACAAAGATATATATATATATATCTCAGAGGACATTGCATGGACTTACATCACTCACTAGTGCCCTAACCTCAGCCTAACTTTAAAACATGTCTTCACCTTGAACTGTACTAATTTAGATTATGGAGACTTGATTTTTGTCCCCATAAAGACGACAAATCCCCGTAATGTGACTGTGTAAACAGATTTAGGTCCTCACAACATAAGGAATACCAGGTACACACACACACTGACTGCAAAATTACTCTGTTGATTGATTCATTGTGTTTTTTTCTCTCTTATTAACCTCTATTTATTTACCTACATATAGCTATATATCATATATAATCTTGTACAGCATTCTCTGCAAGGACATAATGTATTCCCCAGCCCTTTGCCATAATCTTAACTAATCTCGAAACCCATTTATTCTTTAACCCTCAAAACAAGCCCTTAAAAGTTGTGATGACCAGCCAAAACCATCCTTACACAGACATGTATTCACACACACTCACACAGTCAGGTTTTCTTGACTTCAGAGGTGCCTAATCCCAGCTGACATAGGGTCAAAGGTGGGGTCACACCCTGGACAGGTCAGCAGTCCATCCCAGGGACACATGGAGACGGGCAATTTACAGTGCCCAATTGGCCTAATCCTCAAATTTTTGGACTGTTGGAGGAAACTCGAGAACCCGGAGCAAACTCCATGCAGAAAGGCCCTTGTCTTGAACCCAGGTCTTCTTGCTGCAAAGGCAAGCGTGCTGACCATGATCTTCTTATCTGATATTCCTCTGAAATCTGTCCACATTTATTCTCATTCTGTTTTCTTGTTTTGTGCGTTTTCTTTACTCCAAACGGGGTCGAGCTGCACTCGCACAATTAAAATCTGTCGTGCTGAGCCGTTACATAATCAGAACACCGTGAATGATCGATGGCTTGTTTTTGTGTGTGGCTTTATCCTCCATGATTAGTCTCCCACTCTGGGGCTCAGTGTGCGTGAAGCACTGTTTCCACTCTGGTGCCCTGAACGCAACAGTCAGTCTGTGCCAGCTTTGTTTTCATCAAAGTAGGAGAGACGTGGAGGAGTGGAGGAGGTGAAGGTGGCCTCAGGTCAGGTTAGACATGTTTATTTACTGTAGTGATAATAAAGGTAAATTGATTTTTATGTACAGTATTTCAGAGCAAATACAGCTCTAGAGTCTGTAGTGTTCAACTTCTAGTCACTGTTGATGAATAAGTTATGAAAACTGAAAATACTTTGAGGAAAGGTTGCGGGGAAAAGGAGAATGAAAAAAACATTTTAATCATATTCATACAGTTAAAAATAAGTTTCAGCACTTAAATGTTCTTGTGTTGTTGTGGGGTGGGATTGTTGTGGTTGATGCACTCATTGCAGAGCATTGACGGGAGATAATACAGGTTTTATATTTTCATTTTCATCATTTTAGTAGTTTTGTTACCCGTCAAGTCATAAATGTAAAAAAATAGGATTTTCAAAAATAAATATGTTACTATGAATGTTGTGCTGCAATTCTGCTGATAAATGGAACACGCTGCACCTTCTGGATGTATTTCAGAGTGTACCTTACTTAAAAAAATACATTTAATTACAATTAAAAAGCAGCTAAAGTTCTCTTCAGTTCAAAATAACTAAGCTGAAAAATGTTGGATTTGGTTTTAAATTGACCCCAGAATTTTCTTTTTCCCCAAATAACACATTTATTTTATATCCCAAGTAGTGTAATTTTTAAAATTGTACGTATTGTGAAAAATCCACATTATGAGCAAATGTTAATGTGTTTTTTAGCATGATTTGGTTTCTAATAAACAAAACAGCTCGGAGTTGGCGTTTAGTTTGAAATGGACCTTGGAAACAGTGTTTTGTTTTTAAACCAAACAAAGCCGCAGGTCGCGGTGATGAAACACGGCCTGGGGTGACACACGGTGGAGAAACGTTCCTCACCTTCCGTGTTTTCTCTTCGCTCACTGTTTCCACCCCGGCTTTACGAGCTCGTCTCTTCCTCTTCCTCACAGATGGACACGGTGGCTCGTGTCCAAGAGTCACAGACTCCTCGACGGTCACCGCGTCGTCCTGCGATGGTGCAGGCGACGGCACAGACGACGCCGGCTTCTCCTTGGGCTTTTTCTTCCTCTGAAACGAAAACACTGTCTTTTATTGTTTCCCACTTTTGTGTATTTCACTCTAACCATATCAAACACTTTATCACGTGTGAGCAGCCGAGCGGGATCTGAGACAAACCACGAGACGAAAGCACTGAAAGACTTGAATGAAAATCTTCAGTAAATAAAAGATACCAGAAGATGTTAGAGATGTTCGCAACATCTATTTATTTTAATACTTAGTCCACATTTTTTTTTAAAAACAACTAAAAACTGGACTTGTGTTCACTCGTATTTTCAGATTATCTTTAACTTTTCCAACAGTGATTAAACTTGAAAGCACACAGTCCATTTTCTTTATTTCCTGTTATTTTAGCTCCAGGACAAGAAGTCAGTGAAGACAACTGAACGTTAGCGAAACATTTAAACACTTTAAATAGATCCCTTTAGGGGGCGTCACAGTGATTCATTCCATTCACTTCCTACAGCAGATGTTTTTGACTAGGAAAACTACATTTGAGTGGTGACATGCAATTTATAATTTGTTGAATTTTTCGCAACGTCTTGAGGTGAAAAACAGAATATTTATACTCTGTTTTTCTCCTGATGGATGAATGTAATATAATCTTACCCATTCACTTCCTATGGATGTCTTTTGTCAGAATTCACTGTAAGTGGTGATTGACAGGAATTTAACAGTTTTGAGGCAACACAACATTTACACTTAAGAAAAGTTGTACAATCTCCAAGATTAGATCGAACACTGGCAGAAGGTTAATCTCCAGTGGATTAACTGCATGACAGCCTGATAATTGATGGTCCCTGGATTAGTAATTTTTGTTTTTTTCTGTTCAGAGAGAGACCGAGACCTCACATGTCTCTTTGTCCGTCCACAGGCTGCTGCAGAGGGACATGGACATTTGTTGGCATGTTAGCAGCGACAAGACAAAGAGCTTCACTCATGGACAGAGAGACAGAGAGACAGAGAGAGAGACAGTCTCTCCAACTTATCACTGACAATGACGGCACAGTCACTTCTCCTCCTCCTCTGCTGAGCAGCAACACTCATTCTGACTCTGCCAAAACACACACACACGTTTGCACTTCATTCATAGTGAGGACCGTCACTGACATAATGCATTCCTGAGCCCCTTAACCATCACAAGTAAATGCCTAACCCTAACGCCAAGTCTTAACCCTGAAAAAGCCATTTAAAGATGTCAGGACCAGTCAAAATGTCCTCACTCTGTATGGGTTATATGATTATTTTGGTCCTCACAAAGCCACAAATACAAGAACAAACACACACACGTTTGCACTTCTATCAGAGTGAGGACCCTCATAGACATAATACATTCACTAGCCCCTTACCCTAACCTTAACCATCACAACTAGATGCCAAACCCTAACCTAAACCCAATTCTAACCCTAAAACCAGGTCTTAACCCTGAAAAAGCCCTTTTAAGGGGTGTCAAAATGTCCTCACTTTGTAGGGTTATACGATTTTTGGTCCTCACTCTGCAGTAGGTCAATGTTTGACTTACTCTAACCTTAACCATAATTACTAGTGCCCTAACCCTGACCCTGACCCTGACCTTAACCTAACTTTAAAACATGTCTTCACCTTAAAATGGAGTTATTCATGTCATATCCATAAGGAAGAGAAGTCCGCATAATGTGACTGTGTAAACAGATTTAGGTCCCCACAACATAAGGAATACCAGGTGTACACACACACACACACACACAGTATATGCTATACTTAGTGCTGGTGAACAGCCACATGATAAAGCTGCAGCTGCTCAGAGCTTAAATTACTGCAGGTAGACCAATAAATCAGTGATAATCTAAACTGGTCAATAAGAGGTTGTTTTTTTTTTTGTTTTATTTATCATTTAACAGTTATATTTTATCAGACAGAAGAAACAAAGAAATCCACTAAATGTATGGGCAAAATAAAAATAAAACATCACATTGGCCATATTTGTTGACCTCTATAGAGATTATAAAGGAATGATAATCTGCACAAACACTAGAGGGGAGAAGTGAGCTGAAGCAGATAAAGGAGTCAAAGAGTATTTTCAGTAGCCTTGGTTTGTTCACATACAGTTTTTGAAAAGATTATGTGTCTAAATCACTGTGTTTGTTTGTTTTTTCAGTGAGATCAATAATCTTCTTTTCTGCCTCTGCACCAGTGATATTGCTGTGGCTGGTTTTTTTTGACCGTATAATCTCAAAAATGCCACAAATACACTGTTCACTTGGACTCAGTGATGAACAGAGTGGAATTCGGTGGTAAAAAATCAACATTTCCACACCTTGTGAACGCCATCAGGGAGTTATTTTAAATATTAAAATCATAAAACAAAACAAAATGAGGCAAAACAACATCAGGGTCAGACTGAGGTAAAATATCCCACATTTCTTTCCATTGTGAATGAGATATCTCAGCGACATCATGAAAGAATCCTTTCAAATTTGGCACAAATTTGACACGAGGATGCAAAGTCCAAGTCCTTGTGTCATGCGAGTCTCATTTTTAAAAGGCTTTTAATTTGGCAAAAAAATGTTCACAAGGACTCAGAGAATAGGTGTATCTTATACGAGTCTGTAAAAATGTAGTTTGGATTGAAACTGCAGGAAGAAAACAACAGTTCTAATGTAAAAAAAAAAAGTTTTTGGAGACTATAACTGCATCACTTCCTTTTTGTTACTGAGCAACAACTTGGAATGTAAAAAACAGGATAGAGTGCAGGATGAGTCACCGATTCTCCAAAGTGAAATATCTAAAAAAAATACTGAGGGGATTACATCAAATGTCTACACCGACTTTCACGACTCCCAGTCACATTGAAGAAATCCCCCGACTCGACCGCTGCATGGTGCCGCCATGAGGCTGACGTTTGTGGTTTGGAGAGAAAATGTCTCAACTACAACTGAAGAAGAATTGCCATGCAATTTGGTTGTGAGTGGTTGACCATGATTTGCAGCAAGTTTACATATTTCTCTGCGTGAAGATCTAATTTGAGGCACTGTGCTAATTTTAAACCGTCAAACTTTAGTTATTTTAAGGCTTCATCAAAAATTCAAAGCAGTGCATTTAATTTCTACAGAATCTCTTAAAAATGTGGTTCAAACCTTAATAAATTCCTACAGTTGGTATAAATGATGATGATAATGAGGTTAAATTTGGTTCCAGACATGTAATCATTATAATAAACATACTGCTAAATGATCATGAGTCAGATTTAATCACAAACTGGGCCTCGCTCAGGGAACAATGACAGCAAACGCAAGTGAAGGAGGACCCCTAAAGACTGAGGCAGGTGTTACATGCTGCTCTGAAACCGAGTCTGCTGCATGTAGTGTGACACTGAAAGCATACGTCGACGTGGTCAGACAGGAATTCAAGGCACGACGGCTCATTTTGTTTTGAAAGCGTTGGATGAATCTCAAGAGAACGACGAGACGCTGGGTTTTCTCACCTGAGCTGGAGCTTTGGAGTTTTTGGACTCTTTCACCATCACTGTGTGGAAACAAACAAAAGTGAAATAAATTGTTAATCCCAAAGATTGAAAGAAAATGTAGTAGTTTAAATTCCACTTTTTAATTTACTTGGGATTTATTAAATAACCAGCTTAAAATAAGTTGCGATTCATTTATCAAACATATCTACTGAAAATGGATGATTTATGTATCAAAATAAACGTTTGGAGAACAGAGAAAAGGCAGTAATTATTAGTCAAAAATGTAGCTGTTGTCATTATATATTTTGAGTATTGGATGGCAACAGTTTGTTGAGTGAAAACTTTGGTAACAAAGCACAGGGAAAGCCCCGAGTCATTGTTGGCTGCAGGCATCCACGTTACCATGACGCTGCATCTTGAGCCGCGACGTCACATTTATAACCAGCACGTGACACGAGTGCGGCTCCTACAGCATGAAAGCACAGATTCACTGTTTGGGTGAGAGGCTGCAGCATTTCTACACATGGAAAAATGTTTTATTGTACTTATGAGTATGAAAGAGCCATTGTTTCCTCTCACATGGCTATAAAAGCAGCAACCAAACAAAAAAAAAAGTGGAGCTGGGACCAATAAGAGCAACAAGGCAGTTTCTGGAAAATGTGGATCCTGCTGTCCTGGAAAGGAAACCAACAATTTACAACTACCGGAGTGTGGACCAAAAAAAAAAAAGAAAAAGAAACTGTGCATTTACAGTGTTTCTCTGTAAAACTGAGCCTGATTTTCAACTTGACCTCACAGGCCTGCACACAGGAAGAGGTGGTAGTGGTGGTGGGGGTGGCACCTACCTGCCAGGTATTTCTCCAGTGATTGTGAGGAGTTCTGGTTCCAGCTGTAGCAGCAGAAGAAGAAGAGCCAGACGAGGAGGGTGGCCAGAACCAGGACCAGGACCCAGAGGAGCCGCGCCACAGCCGGGTTGGTGGCGGCCCAGGCTGTCAGGATGTCCATGCTGAAAGAAGACGGAGCCTCTGCTGTCTTATCAGTGGGACTGCAGCAGAGCAGATGAATGGGTTTGCAGTGGGCCGGTTTAAGATCCTCTCAAAGAAGCCTTGGTGCCGAAAGCAGCAGGAAGGAGCAGCAGCAGCAGCAGCAGCAGCAGCAGCCACAGATGGATACCAGCTGTTCCAGAAGCAGAACTCAGCCCACGTCAGCTCAGAGTGCACACAAGCATGTGTGTATTTTACAGAGTCCTGTAAAAGTGTGTGTGTCAGGAACAGAGTTTGGAGGAGTGGCTCGAGAGTCACAGCGTCAGACAAAACCATCAGCCACTCCCAGGCTTTGCCTCAAAAGGAAGCCTCACATGGAAAAGAAAAAGAAAGAGGGCTGTGAAGTGAAGGGACAAAGTCAGAAATTCACCCGGGGCACCTTCACCTCGTTACATCTTCACCACTCAGCTGCCTGTCATTCCTTCACCTCCCATTATGTGGCTATTTATAGATTAAGACAGGCCGACACATTAGCATGACGGAAACACAAGCAGCAGCACACGTTTCCCTCTCTACAGGCGAGACAGAGAAAGAGTAAACATGTGAAGGGGTGTTTACCTGACCGGTTTTAAATAAACACTGCGTGACGCCTGGTTACACCTGGCACTTCTGCACAAGTCAAATATTTGCATGAATATTTGAGTCATCTTTGCGGACGCATCCATTATTCACACACATAAACAACATGGTTGAACATTAACAGCACAACTTCGCCAACAAAGCAACAATAAAAACGGGGGTCTGAAACACAAATGACCTGAGAGCCAATGAGCATCTACTGTGGACAAGAGGGGCGAGTCAAGACGAAAATGACTGAAATTACGATGATATTTCACAAAGTAAAAGTGAATAGTTTACAATTAAAAACATCTATGACCCAAAAATGTATCTATAAATAATCAAAACTGAGAAACTGAAATAAAATCACAAATCAAGTTATTAACTGTAAATAAAAATACATTTGTGTGATAAATATAATAAAATTCTCATAATCCATAAATCTATTTAATTGTTATAAAATTGTTAGGGCCAAAAGACGTCAGAAAATGTTAATCAATGTTTCCCAAACCTGGAAATGAAGTTTTCAAATGTTGGTCCACAAATAAAGATTGTACAGTTTTGATTATTTTTTTTACATGGAGCAAAGGAAACCAGAAAATATTCACATTAAAAAAAATTAATTAGAAAAAAAAAATAAAACTTAAACTGACAAATCAATTTACAAAATATCAGATGATTAATTTGGTAATCAATTAATCATCAGTACAGCACTGGCAACAACTGAGCCATTTCTTAACTATTAAAACACCTGATGGTCAGACTGGAGAGTGTAACAAACACAATGTGTTCTCCCTTTTCCAAGTGCTTACTCTTAGGCAATAAAATCCAAATGATCTTGATTTTAAAGTGATTATACAAAAAAAGTTTAAATTTTGCCAGTAAACCCTCCTAAATATGGGAACATTGGACCTTTAAATTAATGAACAATTATTTTTGTAATTACATTAAAAGGGTTTGAGTGCTGTTTTATGTTGAAGTAAAACAAGATTTATGGTTTCAGCTTATTGAACATGAATAACTTCTGGATTATTTGGAGCTCTTTTCTTTTGAATATAAGACAAAAAAGACTATATTATAATGAGGATAACTTGTAGCTGCAGTTTTTCTAGTTTTCAATCGTGGACTCATTATCAGAGGACGGTCAACTTCAGAATTTGGTTTTTGGTTTCATGTATGAATCCATTTTGTATCCTTTTCTTCTTCATTTTTGTGACAAATAAGATGAAAAGTAAATACAGACACAGAAACAAAACAGGTCAGGCTGAGTCTATGAAACTTCCTGCAGACAAAAAAAAATATTTATGATCAAATGTCGCCCTCTAGTGGCCAGGGAAGAAGAAAAATCACATCATTTTCTCTTAATAAGAGGCAAAAACATGTTTAATGTTAACCAAACCAATTTCCGATTAGAAATAGGTTTAGATGAGGAGAATAATATAACAATGTGATAATGTGCATAACAAATAAATGATAATAACTTAACTGTCTCTATTCTGAGGGTTTTTTGTTGCAGGAGTTCAAATGTCAGTTACAAGATAAAGGTGGATAAAATAATACAATAAAAAAGCTCCCACAGCATTTGCTTCCTGCAGGTGATCATCTCCATTTTAGTAGAAGCTGGTGTCTTGAGCAGCCCAGTTTGGAGTCTGAGGATAAAACAGTAGAAGAAGAAAAACTATTTTTATTAAAAAGGTAAAAGAGTCAGAACAATGCTATATATTTTAAAATGAGTGAGCCAACCTAGACAACCTAAACAAACAAGATGTACAAGTATTCTGTAGCAGGACAAATGATTTACATTAAAAAACAAGATTAATACATTTTTTATTAAAATGAAATGTTTTCCAAGTTCCAGGCATGAAGCCAATCAGTCAGAGGTAAGTAAAGTATTTCCACATCAATCTACCAGAGACAATAAAATTGAACAAAACAGATGAGCAGCAACAGTAAAAATGAAGAAAAGTCAAATACATTTCTGTGCAAATTTAAATACAAACATGGAAAATTATACCTATAGAATGGCTGGACAATCAAAATGAAATTGAAACAATGTAATCATGTTTTACCCAAATTGTTCAGCCCGACTAAATAGTATAAGCACTTTAGAAAATACCAGAATTTTAAACAAATCAGGCCTTAAATTGGTTCTCATTTAAACCCTGGATGTGTCGCACGACTAGATGCTTGTAATTAAAAAAAAAAAAGGATTTCTCAACTACAGGAATACTGTCCTGACTTTACTATCTAAGAAGGAACCAAACTCCACTGACATCCTGGTGTTTGTGTTTGAACCACACCTGAGTCTAACGCAGTCACGTCCTGCATCCTTAAAAAGGCTAACATCACTCGGGTTTGAACAGCCTGAAATGTAAACAGCAGCTTAAGTCTTGGAACAATGTAAACAAACCAGTGTGGACTGAAGAGCCATTATTTTTGATTTTTTCCAAAACCTCACGAGTAATGGAGACCATTGATCCCTCAGGAAAGTGAGAAACAGAGGCTCATTTTCCCATTGACTTCCGTTCAAACAGACTTATTTTAGCAATCTGTGAAGTTGCCACCAAGTGGTTATTGAGTATATTCTTAATTCTGGGTTGGCCCCAGCCAGCAAACCAGAAGACGATGTCCAATTTTTTTACACACGATATATGATGTCTTAGCTCAGTCTACCTAATTCTTCTCTCATCTCGTCTGATTCAGTGACAGACATGGCCTCTCTCTGTTGTAAAAATAATCTCAGTCTGTAAAGTTCACCTCAGTGTTGAGTTTACCTCGTTCCTGTTGCTGTGGGCCAACTTCTTCTCGATATTCATCGCCAACATCTGGCTGCGGAAGGACAGACTCTTGGTCTTCTCGATCACCTGCTGGTACGGAGACACCGCGTTGTTTCCCATCACCACATGACCCTGGGAAACAAACAAAGGATAAAAGGAAGGATAAGTGATTTGACGCTCATTTGCCAGAGGGTGGATCAGTGAAAGGCCGAGCCTCACCAGTTTGGAGTCAATCTTGGCGTCGAGTCGGGCGTTGCGGATGAGGTTGACGATCCACCTCTCTGCCTCCTCGGGCGTCATGTTGAGCTTGTCAGCCAGCATGCTGAGAAGAAAGAGCGGCAGAAGAGAGGGATGTGAAACCTTCAGAAAAATCCCTTTTTTAACAGTTTCTTTAATTCATTTGCAAATAAAATGACATGAACAAAGTCCCAAAATAAAGAGCACAGAGGTAAAAAAAAAAAAAAAGAGTCTCACAAACCATCAGTCATCAAACATAAAAATAGTTTCTGACAGTTCCCAAGTCTTTTAAAGAGACGACGTACCTGATGCTGATGCATTGGTGAATCCGACAAAAAGTCTCAAAGATGAAGAGCCGGGCGTTCTCGATGAAATCCTCGAGGCAAGCGACCAGGAAGAAGTCATTCACAAGAACCTGAAAGAAGACAGGCAGAGCATTAATGTACAGACAAAGAAGACACAGTGTTTCCAGAGTTAGCAGGTTTAGTTTCTCTGCAAGAATAAGACATATTTACACTGTCCTCTTTCAAAATTATACCATGAAATAACACTGAAATACCCTGAATGATGAATTGCATTTGCAATAATGATGCACTGTAAAAACTAGGGCAGCAATGCTCAACTGACAACTAATCGATTACTAGGTAGGCACGATATTATCAGCACAAAATCAGTGTTGCCAGATATTGGTTTATAAACTGTATTATCAGGTAGCAGCAAACACTCCGAGATCCCCCAACATGACTAATGACTAACAGTAGGCTAAATTGGCTGCTGCCTCCTGGACTTCTATACTTTATTTTGACACATTTATTAATTTTGCTCAATAGAGAAAATGTACATCTACATCTGCTGCGAGTATAAAACATGTTCATTTCACGGCAGAAGAGACTAAATGACTTTTTCATTTGGGTGCAGGGATGTATACTACTCCTCTGCGTCCTTGGCAGCATGTTGTACCACAGTTCTACGCCAGGTGTTTTTGGGTCTCCCAGGTTTTCTTTTGCTAGGTGGCGTCCATCTTAGAGCAACTCTTGGGATCCGGTCTTGCTCCATTTTTAGTACATTTCCAAGTCATCTTAAGTCACTTACTGGTTCCCAACAAGATTTTCGCTTTCTCCTCGGTGATTATGATGGCTGTTCCATGATGGCTCCATCTTGCAGAACTTGGTGTCCGGAGCCTTTACATTGAACTTCACTTACTCCCAGTATGTCCAGGTGGCACCTCTTTATTTCACCGAGGAGTTGTGCCTCATACATGGTTCACACATTCCTCGCTCCAAAGCGGATCTTGGTCTTTGGCCCAATCAGTCCTTCCATAACAATGACTTCCTTTTGGCTTTCATCAGGATGAGTGACTGGGATCTGCCTGATGACCCTGGATTTTCTCTGTAGTTGTAGTTTCTGTAACAGTAGCTGTTTTGTTGCAGGTTGGCATTGTTAGCGCTATGCCCAACCCCCAACCTGGAGGACCAGTGTGCTGTCTTTTGTCTGGCTAGTCACCTAAGACCAATCTGGTATGGTTGGACCTACTAGGAGTCAGATGCTTCCCCCAGCATAGCTCTTAGGGTCTTCGAAGTGCACAAGCCTCTCCACCATGGCAAGCTTACAGCAGGGATGCACAGAAAAGTATAAACATTGGTTTCAGTTATCGGCCCAAACACTCCCGATATATCGGCAAAAAGTCCAATATTATGCATCCTTATCAAATGCTAAATTATGGTAAATAGTTTGTATGTATATATATATAGTGCTTTTCTAGTCTCGATGATCACAAAGCTGCTTTACACTCCCTCACACTTTCATACAGCACATTTTTCTATCCCACATCTTTCATATCCATTCACATGCTGCCGGCACAGCCATCGGGAGCAATGAGGGGTTAAGTGTCTTGCCCAAGGACGAGCCCATAACCTTAAAGTTGAAAAACAATTTGCTCTACCACTGAGCTACTGTGGCCCAAAAATTGTCAACTGTTTTGATAATCAATCAGCTTGAGTGCTTTTTTTATTATTACAACAAGCAACTCTCAGATTTTTCTGCCTCTTCAATGTGAGTATGTTCTTGTTTCTTTGCTACATCACACACAAGCCATTAAAACTGAGTTTTCTGACAAACAAGACGTTTGAGAAAATCATTATTTCAAAACGCTGGTCAACAGTGGACCAAATAACTGATCGATTACTCTTGAAAATGGTCTCACGGCAGCCCTAGATCAAACTAAATTTTCTAACTGCCAAAACTGAGATTACGCTCGCGTGACTTGAAACGAGAGCAGAGCGGTGAGCTGCAGGAGGGAAGAAGAGGCTACCAGTTGTAGAAAGGCCTCGTGCTTAAAAGAACCTGGCGCTGTGGACACTTTGGTGTTAAAGAGGAACTTCACATATATGTGTGAGGATGCTGAGGACCTGAGGTATAGGGTGAGATGGTAGCAGACCAGCACAAACATATTTTCACAATATAGAAAATAAGTTTAGAAAAGTCTTCTTTAAAATGTTGATTCCCCAAAACAACACTATGTTCAAACTAGCTGTAAATCCCACTACAAAAATCCTCATTAAAAGCATGTTATTAGGGTTAGGGTTAATTAGAATGAAATCACATTTCTGTTGTACATTTCTGTTGTGGTTACAGGGTTGTATCATGTGTTCCTTCTTTCATACAAAACAATGATTTGGAGGATGATGAGGAGGAGATGACACACTGAAAGCTTGAAAGAGCAGATCACTGTGTGTCACTGCAGTTCACCCGAGGCTGCGATATTTCCCCTCAGAGACAAAAATCAGTCGAGTGTGTTCTTAAAAGCAAATAAAGCTGTTTCTACTGGTGTGAGTCAGAGTTTGATGGAGCTAATGAGGTCAGAGAGGAAAGAAGAAATATCTGGAAGGCAAAAGGTGCAAACATTCTTCTTGTATAATGCAAGTTCAACAGACAAACACGCCGGGCAACTTGGTATTTACTTCAAACACACTGAAGCGCTCCGAGGCTGTATATTTTAAACCTTTAAAGTTTATCCAATTAGTCAATTAATAATTTCAATAATTGATGACTAGATGACTATCACAATAGTTGTTCGTTGTAGCCCTAGGGCTGACACTGATGTACAGCCGATAAACTGGTGCATCCACTGTATTTCAATATTACCCATCTGAAGACTATAAATAGGGAGCGGGACTTTGAGTTGCCAAAAATCACACAGAACCAAAAGAGAATTTAACAAAATAAAAGATTAAAAATAGAAAAGCATAACAAGATGACAATGACAGTGAGGGTTAGGTCGCAATTATGCGCAAACAGCAAGAGAGGTGGCGGAACTACAAGGCAGAACATCAAGTTCATACTAAAATAATTACATATACATCAGTATCACATGATAACAACTCTAAATGTTATGATTAGGTCATGATTATACAAACTGCAAGAGAGGGGGGGTGGAACGAAAAGTAGCAGAACTATAGGGAGTGGAACTTCAAGTTGTTCTGCCATGTCTTGCTCTCTGCAGACAGACCTCTCTCTCTACTTTTTTGAGCTTTACTCCACAAACAAGACATTCTCTAATTTGGGTCAAATTAGGGTCCAACTTGTTACCTTGAAACAACAGAAATAGCTTTAACTACATCCAAAATATAAAGACCCCACTTCACAACCCCATTAACCGAACAAAGAACTTTCATGGGAAAATCTCAACTGAAATGATTATAAGTGGATGGAGACAATCATCACTGCATCTCTACCGCATTAAAAGCCGAAGCCATAAAACAAGTTATTGAAGATTTAGATGCATATAAATGCTGTTGCACACCACACTCATCAATGTTGTCAAACTCATACGGGAAAAAATATGGAGCAAAACATCCGACATAAACCACAGTGGAGTGTGTTTTGCAGGAGATTAAGTTGTGAAGTGTCTACCAGTATTTTTAAGACACAGCCATCACAGACACATCAAACAGGGTGTATGGCCACATTAAATCTCCAGAGGAGCTTAAATGCATGAATACATTAGTGCCTGGGAATTTAAAAAGGAGATGTGGCAGCATTACTTCTTAACGGAGGTGTTATTGTGTAAGAAATCCAACTGTTCGGTGCTTTGCTGTGGTAAACACAGTTCATGGTCTCACTAAAAAAAATCTAAAAATATGCCATGTGTTTAGTAAGACCAATTTTTCTTCCATATCTTGTTAAATAATAACGTCAGTTATTAATCACCTTCTTTACAAGTGAGGTTTAAAACTGCAAACAAAATCATGTGATTAAAACAAAAACATCATGTGATTACAGACAGTAATTAAAATAAGTTGCTGATATCTTGAGGAAAGAATTAACATGTTGATAACATCTAAAATGAGAAGAAACCATGACAACAGAGTGACTTCATGAACTTCTCTTATTCCTCCATTAATGTGCTCTCACTGCCTCAACAGGAAAGCTGAGGGCTTCACAAACACTGCACAATTTGTTCAAGTGAGGTAAAAAAAAAAAAAAAGCCAACTGATGAGGGAGAGCATGCAAATCTGCAGTCAAGAGTTTCTGAAGAGAGGAGGTAAGTGTGTGTCAAAATCTGACATCTCTCCTACTTTTGAAAACTACACTTAATAACATGCAGATTTGGGGATTAGGCCATTTGGACGCTCTAAATTGCCCTATGTCAGCTGGGATTAGGCACCAGCACGCCCTCCGACCATCATGTGGTGGATAAGTGAGTGAGTGAATATAAGTAAGAACCAGAAAATCAGGCCAGGCGTGGATCTGACGATGATAGCTGCAATGTTCAGCTCAAAGCATCATGGGTAGAAGAAGCTTCATGTTACCCTTTAGTCCCACGAGACTGCTAACTTGCTAACTTGTTGACTGCTAACCCATTAAGGCCTGTGAACCTTGACAAGCAGGAAGACAGAAAGGGAACATTCTGGAAGTTCTCCTTACCGACTCACACTCCCTGAGCTTCTTCTGGGCGCTGTCAAAGTCAAAGTTCACGTAGAGACACTCCACAAATTCTGTAATTGGGTCTTTGTATGTGTACGACTCCTGCAGGAGTGAGAAAGAAGCCATTATTCACGGGCTGACTCGACCAAATCCTTGAGGCTCTTGAGATAAGAATTTATCGACCGTACCTGTTGAATGACTTTCACCAAGTCTTTCAGCACTTGTCGCCGCTTCCGCACATCTTTGTTGGTGATGACTGCAGTTGTGAGGTATCGCAGGATGTGTGGGCACATTGTCTGGATGGCATTCAGGTACCTGGAAAATACAAAGCAAGCTCTCAGTAGCACCAACGTTAGTTGCCATCACAACGGACCCAAGTATCATCAGGGCACTTAGTCCAAAAGACAGTTAAATACCGAAACCATTTATCTGTGCTGAGAATTTAATTAAAAAAATATATTAAGGTAAGGAAGATTAACTGACAATTGACCACCTGAGCTCTCTATACCATTTGTCCTTGACCAACATAAAGAACTGAGCAGAAGCTTAAAATAAAAGAGCTTTGCATTTACCTACATGTACATTTGCTGGAATAATTCTGTACCAATTTTTGTTTTGTACACTATATCTACATAAACGTGTCAAATATTTAATATATAGTGTTGCTTATTCTACTTCTATATTTGCATTTGTATTTAATACCTTATTTTTGTCTAATTCCATTTCTTAATTCATATCCTATTCATGTACTGTTTTGTTTACCTCTGACTATGTTACTGCTGTGACAAGGGAATTTCTCCAGTGCGGGATCAATAAACTCGGACTACAGTTGCTATATTGAATAAGCTCATAGGGCTACAACAATAAATAGATTATTGATCACCTATCAAATTAACTGCAAACTATTTTCACAAATTAAATAGTTAGACTGAGTGTCTTTTAATAAACACAACTTCTTTGATATTAGCTTCTCATATTTTAACATATCTTGATTTCTTTTCTCCTCTTACAGGACACAAAATATTTACTGTTTGAGAAAACAGTAATGAAAAATATAAATAACGTCACTCATATTAGGTTAAACATCCACTCACTGAGGCTGGTAGAGGAAGAGTTCAATGATGTTGTCCCTGCCTTTGGGATGGTTGAAGAAGACGAACAGGGACCAGTGGATGAGCCAGGTCCTTTGCTGGAGTGACTGGAGTGGAGAGCTCACAGACTGAAAAGGAAAGGTCGTGATTTCAAACACTGACAAATGGTCAGAAAGTTTGCCTGAAGAAACTTTGAACTGAAGGGCAACTTCCATCTGTGTTCAAAAGCTTTGACTTTTGATTATGAACTTCAAAATGTGAATGGGGGGCAGAATTACACTGCTTGGTGTACAGCATTCCAGAATTTCTTAGAAGACATAGAGAGTGGGTCCACATTGTGATAAATAAGCAACAAAGACAGCTTCCTGTTTCTTAATACATTCACTTGAGTGCATTTTAACTGACTGGAGTTAATATGCCTCGATGGTGCAATGTTTTTCTCTCATGTCTTTGCTCTCATGCTCTCGTGTCATGCAATTTCCTACTTGAAACAGCAGGAAACTTTCTTACGTTGTTGTCAATTGTCTCACGTAGTCGGGTGAGATCCTCCATGGCTGCTTCCCAGTTCTGCATCAGGATCTCAGAGGCCAGTTTTCCCCAAAGAGAGCTGAGGGCATTCCTGTCTGTAGAGGGAACCTGGAGCAGCAACACACAATGCATCATGGAAAAACACTGAGAGAATGGTGTTTTGGAAAAACAAATGACAATGAATTGGTCTTGTATATGACACAGTGTTATTAAAATGTGATAATTCTTACCAAGACACGGAAGAAGTAGAGGTACTCAGCAGCTCCAGAGTAGTTACCGCACTCGTACTGAAACTTGGCGTACCTGTACAGCGTGTCCAGGTATTCTTGACGAAACTAACAAAGAAAAATAACAAAAACAATTTTCAAAACAGACTGATAACCAATAGAGAGCCAATAAATGGGCAGTTTTAACCAAAACATGTGACTGTGACAATATTTGATTTACAGAGCTGAAATGCAGTCACACTCCTTTACTATTGATGAAACAGCTAAAGAAAGCTAACGTGGACATGACAATATGACATGGTGATTGTTATAAAATCTTTTATGTTTTAAGCAAAACAAGATAAAACTTTTATATACTAAGTAACAACAAATTAATCTGTAGATAATATGAAAAAATGTAAAAACCACAAATCATTTGGCAGCAAAGTAAATGACATTCATATTGGTGGGAGTTGTTGGATGTTTCAGAATTGTGAGATTTGGATAACAGTCCCGCTGGCTCTCAGTGGCAGCTGGTTGTTATGGAAACACACACACATTGTGCTACCGACCTTGAGAGATTAAAATGCTAAGGAGTTTTTAGATAATAAAAGGAACAGTGCTTAGGTTAATGCGCCATAATCATCTTAAAACTTACATTGTGTTTCTCTGACAGGTAGTCAAAGAGCATCCTTCCATCTCTGATGAAGAAAAAAAAACACAAATAATCAATGAATGTTATACAGTGGGTATTATTATATAAAATGAGCAGGGTAGTTTGCTAATCTGACCTGGTGGACTGCATCTGCCGTGTGGTCTCTGGGTCCTCGAACATCTTGACAATGGGCTCTGTCTCTGACTGGAGCTGCTTCAGTTGGGCCACCACAGTACTCCTCTTCTCCCTCAAGGCTATAACATGGCAATTTAAGTATGGCACTATTACCAAAAAAATTTATGAAATATCTCAACTGGAGAAAAAAATGACAACTTCAAATTATCAGATAATGAATTTCTGATTGATTGGCCTAAAAAATGCCATAAATCTGCCTCAAATCAGTAGGGGTTTCCTTGCTAATGTTTAACTGACTATCAATGACTTTTAATTGAGGTTAAGTACAGAACTTTGAAAAACATTTTTGGCCACTTTGCACTTACATTTACACTTACTTATAGTTATTTAGTAGACGTCAACCACATCTTATAAGTGATCAGTGTTTTAAGGTTGCAATATAAGAGACATTCATTAGAATTATGTTAGGGACCGTCAACAAGAAATGTTTAATTTTTGGTTACATGGTTGTAAAAACAAGCTCATTTGTTGTGCTACTCACAGTGTGGGATCTCCTTGTCCGGGTACAGGTTTTTGTAGACATCCATGGCGAAGTCCACCATGTTTGTGTCACTAAGGAGGTCCAGCTTCCCCTGAAGAAGTTCCTTTTCATTGTAGATCTGTTATAATTAAAAAAGGGTTTTATCTCATCATCTGCTTTTGAATCATGTACCTAAATGACTAAAGCTGTGGAGAAAATAGACACTGACAAAAAAAGTGGTGATACCATATCTTGTTTAGCTTTTCTTGCATTTTTCCTCTTTGATATCAATTCTCTGTCACAGCAGTGAGATAGAACAATCGTCAAGAACACATTTTTCCCATTTATAATGAATATGAGTGTGTTTATAATCAGGGAAACATATTATCGGCATAATATAAGGATCAGCAGATATTGGCTCCCACTACAACTGCTTTCTGTTTAATTATTTTGTAAAATGAAGAAAAATAAATGAAATTGGGTGCAGGGAAATATACTTTTGGTATCGATTATCAGCCCAAGCACTCCCAAAATATCGGTATGGGATGTCAGCAAAAACTTCAATATCATGCATCTTTATCTATGATATTACAGTGCCAAAGGTGGTTTTCTTTTAAAAACTGCAATTTTCATTTTCAAAATTGATATAAATAACAGATTTTTGCACAGGAAACCTTGATAACTGATGTGGTTTTCTGCTAATGTGGCCCATCAGTTTTAAAGTTTACCGATTTGTGTTGGACTCTTGCAAATAGCTTGCAAATAATATGTATACCTAATAATGTGGCCGGTTAGACTATTGTGTTTTAATCGACCTGCTGATTATGACTAATTGATTAAACATATGTCACAGATGTGACTAAGAAAGTGGCCCCAGGTGTGTGTATGTAATTCCGTTCTTCTTGTTACCTTTTTAAGGTTTATTGATTAACTACTCAATCGAAATACTGCTTTTTAAAAAAAAATTATATTATACTGTTTGTACGAACGCTGTTGGTTCTTTTTGATGCTACAATGCTCATTGTAGAGGCTAAGCTATATGCTATAGCACGTCCAGGATCGAGGCTGAAGACGAAAATTGCCAAGCCCTTTAAACACAACACCGCTAGTTTGCCGTTTTACACGGGAATGTGCTGCGTCTAAAGTGATCATTACAGAAACAAAAGACGTAGAAAAAATAAATAAATAACTAGCAGAACTGCAGGCTAACGTGACTGCTAGCCCGGCTAGACAATTGAGAAGATTTATCGTGTTTTCCGGATTAAATGACCACCCACTGGCATCTACGTTACATGTTAGCATCATAAAGCGTGAATATCAGTGTACCTCTTTAACAGACAGGAACTCCAAGAGAGGAAAAACCAGATGCCGGTCCAGAAAATGTGCTATTTTAGTTGTCAAATCGTAGTCCGCCATCTTGGCTGGCTTCAAAAACAAACTTTATGGACAAAACAGAGCGTTGACACAACCAAGCTCCGTTACATCAGCTCAGGTCCCTCCCTTATTTACTGTGTGTTTACTACGATTTAACGTTTTGGATGCAGTGATTTTATCTCATCTGTTTTTGAATCATGCACTTAAATGACTAAAGCTATGAAGAAAATAGAAAGTGACAAAAAAAAAGTGGTGATACCATACCTTGTTTAGCTTTTCTTGCATTTTTCCTCTGTAATATCGATTCTCTGTCACAGCAGTGAGATAGAACAATTGTCAAGAACACATTTTTCCTGTTTCTCTCAATTTGAGTGTGTTTATTATCAAGGAAGCATATTATCAGCATAATATCAGGATCAGCTTTAAAACGTAAAATATTGGCAAACATGAAACGACTAATATATTAGTCTGTTACCTTCAAGGTTCAAAGGTTAGTCTGTATGCATTAGGGTTAGTCAGTTTAGGGTTAGTGGTACATAATTATGCCAAGCTGTTTTAACATTTTAACATGTCATAATACAATTCAGTTCTATCTACAACGCCATTATGACTTGTCATAATTCCAGTTCAACATGTCTTTAATTGTCCTGTTGAAGATATCTATATTGTTCTTTTTAGATATCGTAAGTTAAGTTTCAGATATTCAGAATGAAGTTGTCGATATCTCAAACTTGAATTGTGACGTTGTTGAAGTATAGAAATCTACAATTCGCCACTGGATTGTAGATACAGCATCTGTAATGCCAAACCCCACACACATGAATGGTAAAAACTGAATTGCAGACATCTGACACTGTCGTTCTGCCTAGTCTGAATGACTTCACATATCTACAATGATAATTCCAGATAGTGAAACTTGGCGACTACATTTTGAAACACCTGGCCAGAGTCAAATATCCAGATGAAGGCAGTAATGCAACATTATGGATGTCACCACCGCCATTCAAGGAAGAAAACACTGTATGTGACTGAGACGCGGTAGAAGGGAGGAAGTAATTGCAAGACTATAAAGAGAATTGAGACGAGGAGAGAGCAGTGATGCAGCAATGTGGAATTGATGTGGAGTTGGTAAGTAGTGGTGTTTAATGGCAGTTGTCATCCGTAATGTTGTCTTACCGCCGTCTGGATTCAGTCATCCATTACTTCTTAATACGTCTCTTTCTTGTTTTTTTTTTTTTTTTGGTCTCTTCTTCTTCTTCTTCTTCTTCTTCTCTTCTTCTTCTCGAGTTCAACTTATCAGTTAATCTAAGAGACTTCTTCAGTTCATCGATACGTCGTGAAACTTAACTCAAGCAAGTCCAGTTGCCTACAGCTAACTCAATGCATTTAGAATAAAGGAGTAATAAAGAAAATATCAGTGGGTTCTTTTTTTTAACTCGTGCATTTTCAAGACCAATAATTTGCTCTTCATATCCACGCCAACCCAGTGTAGTGAAGGGTTTTATTTTCTGATCATCTTTTTTTAGAATCTTTTAAAAATCGCTCAAAATGTCACTGTCTTTCTCTAAGTGCTTTTGGCTCCATGAATATACAATTGGTTTTTGGAGCGCTCAAGCTGAGGTATGAATTCAGAGTATTAGCCAAGAATGTGGTGCACTGCAGAGCATTTCTGAGTTTAGACAATGGCAAACAAACGTACCACGCAAATACACAGAAATACATCAAGGAACAATGTTTTTCCTGCAGAAAAAAGGCAGCTTGTATTCGACAAAACTCTTCAGAAGATGGAACAGAAAGGGATCGGTGTCTATTTTGCATCAAACATCCTTTGGAAACAGAAGAAATGTGAGAAACCTGAATGAGTTTCTGCTTTTTTTTGGTTGACCTGTCTGAGGTCAGAGGAGAAAGTGGCCAGACAGTTAGCAGCTGCCACCACAGCAGGGACTGGGAGCTTTATCAGCATCAGTCAATGAGCAGGAAAAAACATCCTGCCAGGGATGTTGGCAGCTCAAACCAGCTGTGATCAGGGATCCTGTCTGTGTATGCTGCATGTCTTGGCTTTGTGCGAGTCATATTATTTGAAGAAGCCAAAGAAAGATGACCCCATCAATGCAGTGGCAGCTTAAAAGCTGATGGGAAAGATGCGGTGATTCAGCATGAAGTCAAAAAGCCCCAAAAAGGTCAAAAATACAAAGGTAACAAGTCAATAACTGGACAAAACAAATATAGAAATAAAAGGCAAACATTGCTGTTTGCTTTAACATTAAGGTCATGAAAAATGAAAAAAAAAACCAAAAACATCAATTTCTTTGAAAAGACATACAAGCTTACATAACAACTAGTGTACTTTCCAGTCTTGACAGCAAGGGCAACAGTGTGCAGCAGCACTGTGAGGCTGTGCACTGCAGTACGACTCCATAAACAGGATCTGATCATAAACAGGCAAACATGACTTCATGATGGCCTGGGGTTAAAAGGAAAAAAAGACCATCGCCAGAGAAAATTCAATGCATTCTGAAGAGGTGTCAGTACATTTGATGAAATAACTAGAAATGTGTGGGAACGGTTTCAAGAAAGCAAAGCAACTGCAGACTTTAACTGATTTGTATCAGTTGTATGGATTGTATATATATACGTATATATATATATTCACACAGGAAAACATGATTGATTCTGCACAGGTGTGAAGTGCGTCTGCTTCTTGTCAAGGCCGCCACCCTAACTTTTACTGTAACCATGGAAACAGCCTCTGTAACAGGTAATAGCCCTGTAATAGGATCAGGCAGCCACACAGGCGGCTCCTGCAAACCAACACCTAGTAGACATTTCCAGCTGTCAATCGCAGTGAACTCTATGAATGTGTGTCATGCGTTAACGTCAATTTTCCTCCAAACTGGAACATAATTATGTTCCTCATTCTCTATTGGAGAAGACCCAAAAGTAGCTATCGAGACAATTAACTGCTCAGCAAGATATTTAACGACGTCATGAACCAAGTGAGGAGCGGAAGCTGATGTGTTCTTTTTGTAACCAGTGGAGTCGCCCCCTGGTGGCTAACCGTGCAACCTGTGTCTGTTTTAATACAATCTACAATCGAGCCACGTCATTTGTTTTCACGTGTCTTCACCAAATGCACTCGGGAGTTAAATGGAGGTGCAAGTCATAAAAAGGCTTCATATGCATAAAACTTTCACAAAGTGCCCACTCATCACTTTAGGCCGTTGAGTGTGGACACATTTTTTTTTTTTTTTTTTGAATTGCTGGGCAATGAATTCCCTCATGGAAGAGCTAATTCCTGCCTTGCTCTCGCGCACACACACAAGCGTAGATGGGAGTGAATGTCGGTTTTGTTGGCACACTTTCCCCCGTCCCCCTCTCGCCGCCTACCCTCCGTCCGTCCTCGAGGACAAGACAGATCCCTTACTCGGTCTCAGCAGCTGGCTGCCTTCCACTGCCTTTTATGACAACAAGAGCCAGTTGGACGTGAAGTGGCTACGGAGGGAAGAAGCCAGGGATTTAATAAAGACACAAGACACAGCGTGATTGATTATACACAAAGCAGCATTCACCGACAGATGTAACGCTGCGTTTAATGTCTGCTCTCAGTTGAATGAATCTCCTGGCTCTGAAAGGGAAGAGGGGGGGAGAGGATAAAAGAGTGGGAACAACAGGCTGATGTGAGGGTTTGTCTTCCCAGCCTCCTCCAACACATTAACTCCCAGTTTGTGCACAGCTTCTCTGCTAACACAGTCTGCTGGGTGGCGTTTACCTGTGCCAGGTTTGTAAAGACCGGTGATGGCTTTGGTGGCAGTCAGGCGCTCGGCTGCAGTCGCCGAGCAACGGAGTGACCCCACACTTTTAGCCCAGCCAGAAAAATAGATAGATATATCTATCTATGGATAGATAGATAGATAGATAGATAGATAGATAGATAGATAGATAGATAGATAGATAGATAGATAGATAGTAGAGCAGCTATAAGTAAACAAATAACTGTCTCAACTCACTTTTATGTGAACAGTTGTACGCAATCGTGTGCACCTTCAATCTCTGAACTCTATAGAGCTTAAAGACTGAAGTAAACATGACCAAATTCTTTCTAAATATGAATAAATCCAGATGTAAACCTTAGTTATCGTCAGTTTTGAGACCACACACAAGTTCCACGAGGCTCTGAAGAACTGAAATCTGAGTGCAAGCAAAATTAAGACCAATGTTGGGTGTTGTCGCCTCTTCTTGTCCACATTCAAAGAACTGCTCTTTGGAGATAAAAAACTGGCCGGACGTGAAGATCCTCAGCTCGGCCGCAGAACACGTCACCTCACGCATTTCCTGTTCAGTCCATCGAATGCGCGACATGGAAGCATCACAGTTTAGGACGGCAACCTTCCAATAATGTCGCCGAGTTTATTTCGATGGTACATCGACTGACGACAGGGAGAATGTGACTTCTGTCAAAGCCCGAGCAGCTCTGCGTCTCCTGCATTGGCACCGTGGAAGTTCTGGTTTTGGGTCCGAGCCACCAAAAAGAACCACAACATTCTACTTTAAGGCTGCGGACTTTTTTTCCCCCTGCAGAATCAAAGGCCTCAAACACTAGTTTCAGCTCTTCTTCAAAACAGCACAAAACCTAAACAGTATTTGTCTTTGTCTTTGTTTTGAAGAGGTTTACCTTGAACATGGCATCGTGTCAGGAAAAAGACTCACACGCTGTTGTGCATACAGCACCGTTTTAAATAAAGCTTCATTTGAACAAGTATCCATTACAATCTATACAAACAGAGAGAGAGAGTGAACTAAGCCGGAGTAACTGAGCAAAGAAAAAGTAAGTGATCATGAAGTGAAGAGAACAAACACGAGAAGACAAAGACGACAGTGAATGCCAGCGTCGCGGGAAAATGCATTACGATAAGAAACTCTGATTCACCTTGACTTGTGTTTGGTGTTGACAGCTGCTAACAGGAAGTCTATGAAGTTCAGATTGGTGACGACTGGTTGAGTGCGAGCAGGCGATGGCGTAGCCACAACAGAGTGAACGTTTCTTCTTAAATGAATCACTTCTCACAGTTTTCCTAACTCACACAGAGCGAAGACAGAGGTTCAGACGCAGAGACGGGACGAGAGAAACACCGGCGATTCGCCAATGATTTGAAAACTATTAAAGTCGAGGGGAAAAAAGTGTGTTGTTGCTTTAAGAGATAATTATTATTTTTTTCTCCCTTTAATAATGTAATAATGTCAAATAATGTTGACCTTATTCCGTGAAGTGCTGTGAGATTTGGTTGCATCAAGGTTGCTATGTGCAGAAATGAAAAAGCGACTGATTAAACAATGCCAGTCCTTGATATTTAAAAAATATATAATAAATTGACTATCTGTATGTGTGCACCTGGTCTTCCTTATGTTGTGGGGACCTAAATCTGTTCACACAGTCACATTATGGGGACTTGTCTTCCTTATGGGGACAAAAATCAAGTCCCCACAACGTAAATGACTCCATTTTAAGGTGACGACATGTTTTAAAGTTAGGCTGAGGTTAGAGTCAGTCTGCAGGAAATGAATGGAAGTCAATGCAATGATCCCTGAAGTCATGGAAACCAGTGTGTGTGTGTGTGTGTGTGTGTTTTAAGCTATTACTCAGCAGCAGCAGATCCTAAAGTCACAAAATAATTATATCAATAATATCAAGTCCACATTCTATTTTCGCAGAATCATGAGCATGTCAGTCCTTCAGCCGTGGAATGTGTCACCATTAACAGTTCAGGATAACGGCGTCAAAACAGAAAGAAGAAACATCCAAATCAAAGGCTTTAGTTTCATTTTCGCTCAGAGCGATTATGTCGGTGTGGCAGTAGAAATAAAAATACAGCTTAGTGGCACCTCTGAAATGAATCCCTGTCTCTAAGGCGGGAACCTGGGACTGGTTCTTTTTAAGTGCGTGTGTTTGTGCTGCTCCTGCCTTTTGTTTCCTTCAGATGTGAATTCTCTTTGTTTGGTGTGAAGGACAAGCCACGCGATTTATCTCTAAGAACAAAAGCTCTTTTGTTTTTTTGTTTTTTGTTTTGGATTTGCGACCTGAAATGTTTCACTGGGACAAGAGTACATTTTGATTTTAAAAAATAATCAAAGATCTGCCTGCATGTTGGTGTAAATAAATTCAAATATGAGCAGTATGAGCACACAGTCGCTTGTATTTGTTTTAGGTTAATAAACCAGGAAATTGTCTATGGTTACTTGTTTGTGCAAAAATACAGTGTAGAGCAGTGGTCAGCAACTGGTGGCCCGTGGTCCAAAAGTGGCCCGCTGGCATGAATAACTGTATTTTATATTATTTGCTTTTCTTCACGAAAATGACAAATTCACGCAGAATTCAGAGCCTTTTATACTGAAAAAAGATGGGGAAAAAGTCATTCTTTAAAAAAAATAAATCAATAAAATATAAATAAGACATAAAAATAAATAAGAAGAAAAGAAGAAAAAAGATGAACCGAGACACGAGTAACTTCTCCCTTAATCTTTTAAATTTGCCATTTTTGTACAAGACTGAATAGTTTAGATTTGAAGGAAAAAAGTTTGGATAGGAGAAAAAAAAAGTTTCATCTGATGGAATTATGATGTTTTTAACGATTTCCAGCCTTTTTTGTAAACCAGAGTGGTTCACCTGAAAAACTGAAGGCAGCAAACGTGAAAACATGACTTTAGTTGGTAACAGTCAAATTCAAATGGTATGGAATTGTCTTGACGTGATTTGCTGACTTTAATTTAAATGAACTTTTTTTTTCAGTGTATAATGATAATTCTTTATTGATAAATAATGCCTTAAAATTATTATTTTTTTTAAACAAAAGGAGACATGAGTCATTGCAGTCCAAATCTGATTTTAGTAAGCAGATCGGATCAGAACTGTTCACATTGTATTTTACAAGTGATCAGATCCGATCTGTGCGTGTCCACATCTTGTCTTCCAAGATTTCTGCAGTCAGAGACCAAACCCCGGGAAAAACAGGTAGACTAAACAAAATAAAGCAAGTGGAGGACAGAACTCTGTTTCTGTTTCTTTGAATTGACTTCCGTCTCGACCATTGTTGTTGTTGTAACTTGAGTCACGCCGCCAGCGACGAAGAACCCCAGGATTCGGCTTTTAATCTGAAAACTACAAAAACAGACACTTAATGTTGCATCAGTGTTTGGACTTCCTGTCCCGGCACGTGACACGGAGAGTCAGTGGAAACCGACAAGTCGACTAAAGTGGATTCAGTGGAATTCTGGGGGAAGACACTTCGATGTCCTGTCTGAGCGACCGAGACTTTCCGATCAGAAACCAGAACCGTGTTTTCTGCTAACTTTATATATTGTGTGCAGAGCCACGTCTTCAACACTCTTAAAAGTGACTTCTCACGCCGAACCGAAGCCACGAAGCCACTTATTATATCTTTAATAGTCAATAAATTACTCTCAAGTCTTTATTTACTTTTGTGGAACACAATAAAACTTTGCACTCGAATGCAGCGTGGGCTTTAATCCGGTAAGTATGAGAAAAAGCCACCACTCAGGCTCTGAAGCACTCCTCAGCCCGAAATTTGAAAGTATTGATCCTGATAGGGCAGCACAAAAGAAGAGTAGACACAATCAATGTTGTGGGGGGAAAATGCTGCTGCAGTGTTTGATACTAACCGATTGCACTCAATTGATTTGGTCCAAATAAAGCTCTCCAAGGCTTTTTTGACTGGGCTCATTTCTGAGAAAACCCGAGCTGACGCCAGCGCCGCGCAGCGCCGCGCAGCGCCTTCAATGAAACCAGAATTCTGCAGGAACCTTTTATGTTCTCACTCAGGTACTTTGTGTTCAGACGGGAACACGGGAGACAAATAGCAGAATAAATCAGAGTCGTGGTGAGAAAAACTCCGAGGGATTAATACACACACACACACACACACACACCTTTCACTTCAACGCCCTGAAATATCCATTCAGAGCGATTACACACGCAGAGAAGTGATTATTATGATTTTTTCTTACTATGAGAGATGTTTTCACATCTTCCGTCTTGATGGCTCAGGGTTTTTCTTAGTCCGATATATATATATATATATATATATATATATATATATATTTTTTTTTTTTTTTTTTTTAAAAACCAGTGAATACGTTTGGTTCTGGTACAAAAATAAATGTCACATTTGTTTGGTCATTTATTTTCAGGGTTATTTCAACTCTGCAATTGCATTTATAAACCATTTATTACACATTCATGGACGAGCCACCTACAGTGTGCCAGTGACCCTGGAGCAAGTAAAGACTTTTAATGCTCCTCTTCTAAAATTTTATACAGTAACTGGCCATTTTATTAGGTACACCCACCCCACAACAAACACAAATACGTAGAAATGTAACTGCACTCATAAGTGGAAAGGTGCCAGTTCAAATCCCCACCAGGTAAAAAAAAAAAAATTGCTCCCTGCTCAGTGGCAGTCCTCTTCCGAGTAGAAGATGGATTAAATTCAGAGACGGATTTTCATTTGGGGATTTAATAAAGTACCAAAAATGAAGACAAGAACAACGTGCTGAAGTTCAAACCGAGCTTTAGAATGAAATAAAGGTGATTAAGAGGTTTTGGTTTTGAATGGGAGTATTTCAGAAGCTGCCGATGGAGTGGAGTTTCCGTTACACACAAGCATCTCGAGAGTTTACTACAACAGAAGCGATGCAGTGAGCATCGGTTCTGTGGGAGTAGCTGCCTTTTTTTTCCTTCCAGAGGTCAGAGGAATCCAGAAACGTATTGCTGCCAGTCAGAAAAATAAAAATGAACCAGTATCATATAATAATGTGAAAATAATGTGAAAAGCTTCACTTAACAAGATATTTTCACACTGTTAGGACACACAACTTTATCACGTTATAAAGTGAGGACCCTCATGGACATGGTACACTCTCTGGCCCCTTACCCTAACCTAAACCCAAGTCTGACCCTAATCCTAAAACCAGGTCTTAACCCTGAAAAAGCCCTTTTTCAGGGGTGACAGAAAGTGAGGACCAGCCAAAATGTCCTCACTCTGTAGGTTTTACATGATTTTTTGGTCCTCACTCTGCAACAAAGGAGGGTGTCTATGAGGGTCCTCACTTTGGTGGAAGCACAAACTTGTGTGTGTGTGTCTGTGTTCTTGTACTTGTCGCAGAGTGAGGACCAAAAAACGCATAAACACCTACAAAGTGAGGACATTTTGACAAAGCGAGGACATTTTGACAAAGTGAGGACATTTTGGCTGGTCCTCACTTTTTTTCATCCCTTAAAATGGCTTTTTCAGGGTTAAGACCCGGATTCGGGGTTAGAATTGGGTTTAGGTTAGGGTTAGGCATCTAGTTGTGATGGTTAAGGTTAGGGTAAGGGGGCTAGAGAATGTATTATGTCTATGAGGGTCCTCACTGTGATAGAAGTGCAAACGTGTGTGTGAGTCAGTGTGACCCATCGTTCCCACACCTTTCTATTTGATTATCATACAAATGTAAAAGAGTTTACAAAAAACAAGAGAATGCTGCAAATGTGAGGAACAATTCCAAAGGCGGCTGCCATCATTATTCTGAAACTTTCTTCCCAATCTCTATTTTTTGCCTGGTTTGTTTTCAAAGGAACAGGGTGTAATTATTTCCTACACTTTCCTGAACAATTTCCTTCACAGTCCAAGAGAGGAAATAATAATAAACCTCTAAAAGTATTACAAAACAGAAGAGAAGAAGAAGGAAAGTGACCGTGTGCACATTTTTCTCCTGTTTTATGATGACACTAACTTTGGCTAGATCTACCTTAATATAAAACATCAACATCAACAACATATTATGCAAACATTTTAATCAAATGTTTGCATAATATCACTTACATTAAACATACATTTTCAGGTTTTCCCAACCAATTTATTTGCTTTAGCTCAATGTAAACCACTGCCATCAATCAAACTAATGATATAAACGTGTAATTTTGAAGTTCACCTTCTCCAATAAAGCAGCAGTTTGCATTATCTCACTTCAACCAACACCAAAATACACCTTTTGGTGTGAATGCACAGCTTTTTATCGGGGTGTGTGAGGGAAAACCTGCTGTGCTGCAGCTAAAAACTAAAGTTAAATCATCTGTTGAGCGATCCAGCCTCCAGATTTATGTTTGATCTGAGTAAAATGCAGGTTTTCAGAGGCAGCATCTTCCTACGTTTCTAAAGAAGCAGGATGTTTGACAGGAAACGTAGGGGAGACAGTATGTGACACGCCGACTTAAATTAGACGCCTGGTTCAAAGAGGCTTCTTTATATCAGGTGCTGCAGAGGGAACAAGTCGACTTCTATACGCGCTTTACAGCTGCCATCAAAAGGAGGACGTCTTTAAGACTGAGCCACTGTGGTAAACAGACAGTTCTCCGTAGCAACAAGCTGACCCCGTTTCTATGGTTATGGTGTCCCTTCTGCTTTTCTTCATGGACAACCATGGCAAAAGAAAATAATAAGTACAGGGAGGGGGCGTGGGCTTTTTTTCCCTGAAACAAAGCATTGGTGGTTAATAAATGTGAAGTTGTGGAGACAGATATGTGACTCCTGCATGTTTGAGATGCAGCTGCATTATTCTGGAAAATGAGGTGAGATATAAAGTAGATGAAATATGGGGTGGTGGAGGGGGGTAAAGGGACCATTTAAAGGTGATATATATATAAGATATTTGTAACATTAAGGCATAAAATGACCATGATGTGTCATCAGAGATTTGAGGCCTCACTGAAAACAGCAGTGCAGCCAGTTTCTGAAATAAATGTGTGGTCTGCAAACTGTGTTTATGTTTTTACTGCTGCTGCTGCTATGTGGTGGAAACAAGTGAACTTTTGCAGAATCCTTGGAAAAACAAGTACCAATGCCTTTGAAAGGTTTTGAAATGTGGCCTAAATAGACATGGGTCATTGAAATTTTGTGCAAGAAAAAAGGTGAAAAGTCAATATTTAGGCAAAAAATCTCATGGTTTGTTGCGACGCCACCAACTGTTTCACTGACGTGAGATTCCACGCAGAACAATGAGCGAGTGACGTTAATTAAGCAAGAGAGAACAAATGACCCGATGCCTGGGAAATTAAAATTACAAGACAAGGAAGATTACAAAGACTGACTTGACCAAGATCCCAAGGACAATCACTTGTCCGGATGCAGCGCGTCCTGCAAATCAAAGAAAGTGGACGCCGTGAGACAAAGCGGCTCCTACAAGTTGCCCTCACTTCTTGCCCTCCCTGTGTCAACACATTCAGCTCTTAAATTTCATGGAATTGGTCCTGGAAAAATCCTTGAAAAGTGCTTGAATATGACGTCAACCAAACCTTTAAAAAAAAAGCCTCAGTTCCCGTCTCAGAAACGTCTCAACCTGTAGAAAAGAGACACGAGGATCTTCATTGGGGATGAGTTTAAATATGAAGTTTGACACTGGATATTTGCTGCATATCACGTTTTCCGCAGTCTGTTTTTGTTGCCTTCTCATCATGTGACGCACTTTCAAGTCAAAGTTAACAAAATATAAGATCAATGTTTTATTAAAATAAAACAGACGTTGGGACCGATGTATGTTGTGTGGAATCTCACACAGTATTCATGGTTTACAAATACTTTTTTACTGTCTTCATCGCCCATGCCATGTTACTGTGAATTTGCATTATTTCTCTTCATAAATACTATATTTAACTATGCATATGAAACATAAAGAAGTCATTTTAATTCAGTTTCCTGCAGTAATTTTACAATAAAGCTGTATTATGTTTTAAATTCCCATCATTTTCATCATTAATTAGTGACAATTATATGCTTTATTAGGGCTGATATGAGTCATCATATTTATTATACTTGTTTTGTGTGAACACTGTGTGTTACTGTGTGAGCCCTGGTTGAAGATGCACAATATGTTTAACATAATAAATGTTTGCATGCAAGTGGACTGATGAAAAATATTTCAAACAGATTTATTGTTGAAAGAAATAATGTGAGTTTGGAGAGGATTTCAGAATTATAAGTAGTGTTTATGCATTTTCTATTTTGAATAAAGTGTCCATTTTATAAACAGATCTTCTTCTGCCAACTCTCATTTCTCAGGTTCATTAAAACTACAAAACTGGAGTGAGATCAGTGGATTCGGTGATGGACCGAGTTAGAGGGTCACTGCGAGTTCAACACAGATGATTTAGCCTTAAAAGTGCAAGTGATGGGTAAATAGCTCCAGACTATCTTTGCCTGGATAAGATGCAGCCCACAGGTATATTTATAAGCCCCTGGCAGACGACGTGAGAGGAGGAGGGGAGGTGGTGTGTCAGTTTGTGAGGATTAGGGGTTTTAAACATCTGAGGTGATAAATAAAGTGGATGGAGATTTTATTCCCCACTTGTTCTTCTACTCCTCGTTTTTTTTTCCCCCCGCCTCCCTCTAGAGTCGATTCTCAGTCCCTTCTTTCTCGGAGCAGAGTGACTGAATCTGCTGTTCACCGTTGCTATGCAACAATCAGAGTCACAAGAGTCATTATTGAATAAGTCATTAACTTAAGGCAATAGTTCGACAAAAGAGGCGTCTTAGAGTCAGAGACATGATCGTGCTCCTAATTATTTCAGGCCAAAGGAAGAGTTGAGTGTGTATTGGTATTCCTTATGTTGTGGGGACCTAAATCTGTTTACACAGTCACATTATGGGGACTTGTCTTCTTTTTGGGGACAAAAATGAAGCCCCTCCATTTTAAGGTGAAGACATGTTTTAACATTAGGTTTAGGTTAAGGTTAGGACACTAGTAATTATGGTTAAGGTTAGAGTAAGTCTCCAGGAAATGAATGGAAGTCAATGCAATGTCCTCTGATGTCATGGAAACCAGTGCGCGTGTGTGTGTGCATGTTTTTCTATCCCCGTCGGGACATTTTGCCTGGTCCCCACAAAGTTAAAAGGCAGGGTTTTACAGGGTTAAGACCAGGTTTTAGGGTTAGGTTTAGAATTAGATTTAGGTTAAGGTCAGGGTAAGGGGTTAGGGGATGCATAATGTCCTTGAGTGTCCACACAAAGCATGTAAAACAAGCCTGTGTGTGTGTGCGGTGCAGCTGCTGCTCTGTCACCCACTGTGACGAGTGGCTCTGACAGATGAGGATGATGATGATGATGATGATAAGTGGCTGCCACACGATGATGTAAAGCACCGCCGCCGCCAGCGCAGAGCCTTGTTCTTCTATCCTCCCTCCCCACAGCCACGCCCGGCCTCTTGACCCCACATGACCCCTTCAGCAATCCAATTCCATTTCCTGCTGCCATCTGCTCTGAATGATTACCCTAAGCACTCCATTCAGCGGCCACAGGCTATACTGTGTGTATGTGTGTGTGAGTGCCAGTGGAAAGAGTGTTTTAACATCGCGTTCACATCTAATAATCCACCTCGCTGATCCTAACATGATGGCAGTTCACCAGTTTCCTCCCGCAGTCCAAACACTTGCAGATTTGGGGATTGGTTTAATTGGACACTTTAATTCCCCACATATGTAGGTGTGAATGTGAGAGTGGATGCTTGTCTGTCTCTGTGTGTCCCTGCGATGGACTGGCGACCTGTCCAGGGCGTGTCCCCCGCCTTTCACCCGACAGTATGTCAGCTGCGATTAGGCACCAGCACCAATTAAAGTTTCTGATTCGTAGTGGAACACACACACAGAGTATGACAAACATAGATAGTGTTAGTGTTAAATGATAGTGTCATAAATGAAAACCCTGGGTGTTTTGAAAGAGCCTCAGCTGCCAGTAAATGGACGGCCTTCATTAAGTGATTACTTTATTTCCAGGGCCATTTAATTCTCTTACTCAGACGACGGGATGTCAAAGAGTTTGGCATTTGCAGGGTGGCAGCAGACAAATCGTCAAGTATCTGACTCTTCAGCTGCAAATGTCAAGCAGTGATGTCAGTTCTTCGGGAATGAAGAGTAACATTGTATCTCTCGATGGGACCATTTTGAGTTGATGTCGACGGGGGAAGGCCGGTGCCTCCGCACACCTCGACGGACCAGGGTGCAACTTTTGTTTTGATTCAGAGGCCTGACCTTCACGATGAAAACAAACCCACTCACCTGCTTTTACTATGCTTCACCACTTCTCTCCAGCCCCACATCCTTAATTCAACAGGCTCACAGCTGTTCTGCGGCAGCAGTTGGAAAACCCAATCTGGTAAAAGTAAGAAATCACTGACAGCGTGACGGCGAGTAACTCATCCGAGAGCTGAGCAAAGACAAACAGCAGCCTCCCCCCCCCCCGAAGACGTAAACTGTTACCGCGTGAGGACACATCAGCATAAGAAATCACCTTAATATTTCATTTAAAAAGTCAGCTGATCTAATCACATTAATGAGGTGAGAGCAGGAGAAGGTTGTGCAGAGGATAATGTGATGCTGCTGGCTGCCAGCAGCTCCAGCTACCGAGGTTTACGCAGAGTAAGCGGGGGACGCAATTGTTCATTCACAGCGTCTTCCGTCCGAGCAAGGCCGTCCATTATTTTCCCTTCCCTTTGGAGGTAACGTGACATTTCACTCCGACGCGACAACAACAGCTGTGGATTCTCAGTGATTTTACAACTTTATTCAAGCAGAAATATTGTGTTGTTGCCTCAAGACTGCATGGTATCCTCCACACTGGGAATCTGAATAACTAAAATTTAACTAAACGCCCTTTTTAAATGAGGTTTATTTAATGTAGTCACACTTTAAATTTATATTTAAAGGTCACATAGAATGGTCTTTTTGAGACCAAAAATCAAGATTACTGATGTCTACTTAGATAAATTAAATACTATTTATGGTCAAAAACCTCATAGTCTCTTCAGATTAAGCCAGATTATTGCTGCTCTCTGCCAGCCTCTGAACAGGCACTCTGTTTCTGAGCTAAAGCCCGCCCCCCAGAACACTGAGTCTCTTGTGATTGGCCAGCTACAGCTGACTGACTGCTCCGCGGTGCTTCTTCTTCTTCTTCTTCTTCAGGTTGAATGTTCATGTCCACGACCAGGAGTAGCTGTTGGAGGAGGGTTCGTTGCACGGCAAATGTGCTAGTTACGTAAATAAACTCGACTTTTCAAAACCGCTTGCTCGAGCTCAGGTAAACAGAGAAGCCCTTCTTTGTCAGAAGTGGCTGAAGTGTTTGTTGTGACATCTGATCACAACAAACACTGATCTGAAAACTGATTTTCCACCGAATGTCCTCTTTAACTATTTTTGTCTCCAGACATGATATAGTTTCCTTAACCAATTTCTTCCGTTTCAATGAAGGTTAATTCGTTTATTCAACATAGTCACACCTTTGGTGTTCCTGGTCAAAAATGTCCACAGCAGTAACTAAACATTTAGCATCTCAGGTCTCAGGACCTCACCATAATCTCCAGACTGAACAACAACCAAAAAAAAAAAAAAATATATAGCTAACTAGTACTTTTATAGACTTTTTAGTGTTTATTCAAATTATTAACACTCTTGGTGTTTTTTGGCCAAAAATGACCACCATGACAATAAGTTAAGATATTTAGGCCTCACAATATCCTCGATACTCAACGCCCCATCAAATAAAACTGCTAATCACCACTTTCAGTGAATTCTGGGTAGTTTATTCGACATAGTGTTCACAGACAAAATATGAGCGTCATACGTTAATTTAACAGATTTAATTTAACGGATCACCCACATCCACACAGAGTTTTTTTTTTAGACGGTTCAGTTGCAGGAATGGGTTTCTTTCAAATTCTTTGATTAAGAAAAACTAAATGCAGGGATGATGATTTGATTTTTCAGAATACGCTGGTCAGATTGTGACAGTGAAGCAAGGGAGGTGAACAGCAGCTGAAGCCACAGACTCACATGAGCAAATAAATAAGGAGCAGGAGTGTTTTCCTCCGGGGTTTTGCTGGAGCTCCCTCTGTCTCTGTCTCTGTCTCTGTGCTTTCCAACATCTGCACTCAAAACCCCTGAGTTTATTCAAATGGAGCTTTACAACGCTGGTGCTCAACCACTAGATCTAATTAAACCTCCTGTGGTATCACTAACTGTCTTTTTAAAATAAACAAATCTGAGCAAATAGAAGCAGCAAGTCACAATTATGTTAAACTGAGCATCTTTGGAGTTTAAAAATTCAATTTTCTTTTTGTAAACATTGGCCCAGTTTCATTTTAGCAATTTAGCGAACACAGACACGATCTCCACGATCTCACACTCGTCAGCCACTTTATTGGCAGTTTGTGCAGGAGTACAAACTCTGGGTTTGCATGCCGCTACAGTGAACAGGCCTCACAAGTACACACAGTTTAATCGAGCTGAGGCCGTAGTCCGATTAAGACAGGCAATTGGACTACTTGCCGAGTCTGAGTATACATGTGGAGGAGGAAATCAATTTATTGGCCGTGCACGTCTGACTCCGCCTCTGTAGGTGGCGATGTATCTCTCTATGAGATACTGTGTGTTGTATCAGTTTCCTGTTTGACCTTTGTGTCACAGATGGACGGTAAGATGGACGGTGAGATGGACGGTAAGATGGACGGTAAGATGGACGGTAAGATGGACGGATGGACGGTGAGATGGACAGTAAGATGGACGGTGAGATGGACAGTAAGATGGACGGTAAGATGGACGGTAAGATGGACGGTAAGATGGAAAGATGGACGGTAAGATGGATGGAAAGATGGACGGATGGACGGTGAGATGGACGGTGAGATGGACGGTGAGATGGATGTAAGATGGACGGTAAGATGGACGGTGAGATGGACAATAAGATGGACGGTAAGATGGACAGATGGACGGTAAGATGGACGGATGGACGGTGAGATGGACGGTAAGATGGACGGTAAGATGGACGGATGGACGGTAAGATGGACGGATGGACGGTGAGATGGACGGTAAGATGGACGGTAAGATGGACGGTAAGATGGACGGTAAGATGGACGTAAGATGGACGGATGGACGGTGAGATGGACGGTGAGATGGACGGTAAGATGGACGGTAAGATGGACGTAAGATGGACGGATGGACGTAAGATGGACGGATGGATGGTGAGATGGACGGTGAGATGGACAGTAAGATGGACCGTAAGATGGACGGTAAGATGGACGTAAGATGGACGGATGGACGATGAGATGGACGGTGAGATGGACGGTAAGATGGACGGTAAGATGGACGTAAGATGGACGGATGGACGTAAGATGGACGGATGGATGGTGAGATGGACGGTGAGATGGACAGTAAGATGGACCGTAAGATGGACGGTGAGATGGACGGTAAGATGGACGGTGAGATGGACGGATGGACGGTGAGATGGACGGTGAGATGGACGGATGGACGGTGAGGAGATGGACGGTGAGATGGACGGTGAGATGGACGGTGAGATGGACGGATGGACGGTGAGATGGACGGTGAGATGGACGGTAAGATGGACGGTAAGATGGACAGATGGACGGTAAGATGGACGGTAAGATGGATGGTAAGATGGACGGATGGACGGTGAGATGGACAGTGAGGTGGACGGTGAGATGGACGGTAAGATGGACGGTAAGATGGACGGTGAGATGGACAGTGAGGTGGACGGTGAGATGGACGGTGAGATGGACTAAGACTAGCTCAATTTTAGTTGGACTAACATGTTCACGCAACATTGAGAAAACCAAATTATTGTCTTAGTCCAACTAAGACTAGCTCGATTTTATTGGACTAATGTGTGTACATGACATTAAAAAAAACAAATTATAGTCTTAGTCTGACTAGGACTAGCTTGATTTTAGTCGGACTAACATGTTCATGTGACATAAAGAAAACCAAATTATTGTCTTAGTCCAACTAAAGTCAGAGTTTTAAGGTGCAGTATCTTTTAAAGAATGATGCAGCAGAAAACAAGAAGGAGGGTCAAAGGTCATCATAAGGCAAATCAAACAAAAATATTTTGTAGCTTTAAAGATTAAAAAATATATATTATTATTTAAAGCTTATTATCATGTTATCAAATTAATAATATAGTTTCTGTGGCTTTAATTCTCTTTTTTCTGAGGAGTTAAAACTGACATCTACAATCCTTCTTTTCTACTGTATTTGAAAGCCTTTATTTTATACAGCATTTAGCTGAAGTTAATACAAGGCTTTCTGCAGTCTGAGTCATACAAATGAAGTGGGTGTTGTCCACTGTTGTTGTGCGTCTTTGTTTCCCTGGTCACTGTTTCCTGTAATTCGTGGAAGATTTCAGAAGGATTGGATTGAGGCTTAATTTAGATCATCTTTAACGCTGCAAGAAAAAAATAAAAATAAAATAAAAAAACAAAAACACGGCCTCCTCATTCATTTGAACGGGGCAAACATAGAGATGAAGATGCTGGTGCTGCAGGACTCTGCTGCTGCTGAAGATGAAGAGGTAACTGCCATGTGCTGTGAATCCCCGTGTGAGAGTCTATGATGAAGACTTCTGTGCAGTGTTTCTGACACTTGAATTTCAAGGATCGTGTTTTTAAGCAGCGCTTTTAAGCAAGCTGAGAAGATTCCCAGAAGATGGCAGATCACGTTCCTTCACAACGATAATAATAATAATAATAATAATAATAATAATAATAATAATAATAATAATGCAACCAACTACACTAACTCTGCACTGAAATAGTCAAAAATTCAGACAAGCGGTCTCATTCAATGATTTTTCTTTGTTTTTATTATTCTCTAGATTGTGGATTAATACTGAAGATGATAAAACTGTGAAAAAGTGTTAACCAAACCAGAATACGTTTCATAATTTAGATTTTTCAGATCATTCATCTTTTTCAGACACTTCTAGCATCAGATTCATGAGGTTTTCAGTTGAGATTTGAGTTTGTAGAATTTCTGGTCTTCTTAAGGTGCTTGAGAAGGTTGTTGCACAATAGCCCTAAACAGTAAATTCTTTCTATCACTTTATCCTTTGTATATACATACATACATACATACATACATACATACATACATACATACTGGAATAGTGTTACATACTAATTGTAATTTATTTGACTCTTTTGATGTTTAACTTTAATACGGCAACATACAATGTTCTAATGTATGTTATGAATGAATTGGACCACAGTTCCTCTCCTGGAAAAACCGTTCCAGGTAACATCTTCATGAAAATGACTGAGGGACTGAGGGGGAAAAAAGGAGGAGGTTACTTTGAAGCATCAAACATATTAAAGATTATTTTTTACTAAGTGTGTCTAATGGATAAATTGTTTCAACTGAATTGAAGTGATTCGTCCTTAACTTCCAGCCAGGTGTCCTTAAGGGGAAACTTGGACTTTTTACTTTTTTGTTTTAGTAGTTAGCACTGAAACTTTATAGTTCAATTGTGTTAAATTCTACAATTTGTCACTAAACCCTCTTGGTAACAGAAGTTTACTGAAAATAGTCGATTTTTTTTAATACCCAATCACTTACATTTAAACTAAAAGATTCGGTCAGAGACAAAGGGAACGAGTGGCCAAACCAAAACTCATGGAAAAAAATGTGAACTCATCCTTTAAAAGAGATGCACATCAAAGAGAAATGACACTTTAAAGACCCTCAGCTGTAGGGGGGCAGTTCAGAGGCTCGCTCTGTCCATAAAGTCAGCTGACCACCTCTAAATCCTCATCAGTCGCTGACAGATGTGAACAGGACTCCCGACTCCCCGGGCTGGACGCTGCTCTCAGGCTGATGGATCCGTACAACTTGTTGGCCGCGTGTTTGGAATAAGCGAACGCTTTCCTGCGCATCATCTCCCCCTGCCACATGGAGATCATGAGCAGCGTGGAGAGCAGCACGCCCCCGAGCGTGAGCAGGCACAGTCCCGCGATGACACAGCGGTCCAGGTGGGCCCCGACTCGGGCTTTCTCCCGCTCCAGACGCTCCATCTCCCGGGCGGAGACGCTGTCCGGGTCCACGCGCACGTCCCGGGGCACCGTGTAGGAGATGGCCACCAAAGTGATGCCGGTGACCAGGCAGCTCACGGCGATGATGAAGCCGTAATCCGCGGACTTTTCAGATCCGTCAGAGGAGAGGTCTTCATCAGAGAGCAAGAAAAGTTCCGGGATCTCCTCCTCTTCCTCCATGTCCTCCTCCTCCTCCTCCTCCTCCTCCTCCTCACACTGATAGCTCTGACTCTGTGTGCAGGTTTGCGGGTTTGTCTCTAAGAGCTGCACATCATCATCATCATCATCATCACCATCATCATCATCTCTGCAGCAGGTGAAGGATGTTTCCGTTTCCTCCTGAATCGGCGCCGCGCTCTGCTGCGCTGTCCATGGTGCTGAACGCTCTTCTCCCTCGGGATGAAGCCACGTCCCTCCGCCGCTGATCTCCACCACACTCCGCTTATTTCCACGCACGGACCGGGAGGGGTCTCTCGGGTCGGACTGGTCAAAGTTAAACAGTTCCAGATCGGCCATTTGAACGCGGGCTGGGTTTCCCCCGACGACGAGTCAAAGCCCCACATGCGTCTGCTTCTGTCAGCAAAAGAGAGCGAAAACAACATTTAAACTCAAACCGAAAGGATTAAAGAGACTTTTAACCTCAAGAAAATAAATCCATTCCTCTCCCTCACGGTTTCACCGCAAGCATTTTATTTAAAGTGAGCTAGAACTAACAGCATCATCCAATGAAAACACAATAAAAACACTTTTATCTTCTGTTTTCCACCACTAAATGGCCTTTCATCCTCCACAAACACTTAAACCCATGCGACACAGTAATGGATCTAATTCCACCTAATGTCTTATCATCAGTGCGGTTTGCTCCGGTCTAAAATACCTCAGCCCTCGGTCCCTGTGGCTCGTCGCATCCCCGGCTGCTTCTGCTCCCTGGTCAATTAGAGAGAAATGTTTGAGCGACCCCTCCCACGGACTCAGCAGCTCCAGCAGCTCGTTACGAAGCTCCAGCGCCAGTGTTTCCCCGCCACATGCACACACTCATCATCCGAGGGGAGGCGGCGAGGCGGCGGTCTGGTCACAAGCCGAAACCAGCGCCTAATTAACAGACAGACTCTTTGTAGATCAGTAATAATAAGCCATTCATAATAATGAGGAGCAACTTTTCTGTTTTTATGGTTGCCAGGTTTGTTCAAAGTCAGTAGCACTAACCACTGTGCTAACCAGCAGATACATGTGTTGGTGTTGGTGCCATGAGATGGGAACTTCATCAGTCAGGATTTATCCAAGAATTTCATAAGAATCTGCTGAAACTGTGAAGCAAACAAAAGTGGAACCACAGATTCCTGAGCTGAATGTTATGGAAATGCATTCAGACAATTGTTGAGATGGCAGTTTTTAATGCTTTACCCTCTGGAGAGAGGGAATGTCTGAACTAAGTGCCAATCATTTGATAAATGATGTTTATAAAAACCTTGCGTTTGCTGTGGTGGCGTGAGATGAAAGTGAGTTAAATCTTTAGGATTCATCCTCTGGGAACAATGAATTTCAGAAACAATTCACAAACAAACAAAAGGGAAACATGATCAATTCATGCAGTTGCTGTCAAGACATTTATACGTGTATATATACATAATAACATGGATGTCAACTTAACAGTTGTCATAATTCATGCTCTGGGAATCATGAACGTCTGCACAAACTGAAGCAGTAATCCATTTTGAAGATGATGATAAATTAAAACTTTGCATTTGCGTTGGTGGCATGAGATGAAAGTCACTTTAAGTGATTAGGATTCATCCACTGGCTGCCAAGAAATGGTTGCCAAGATTTTTCAAGCAGGACTGAAATAAGAGCCTGAACAATGACGTTTCAAGTCTCACAATTAAGGCTCCACAGAAGACAAGTATAAGTGTTTGAAGATGAGTCAGAGGGATTTTTTTCCAACAACCTGGCAACCGAACATTTCCTTCTATGGACTTGAAACATGAAATGCAGTCATTTTAAAGATATTTTAAAGGTGATTAATTCGATTTTTAAAAAAAAAAAAAAAAAGTGGATCCTTAATGACAGGAAATGAGCTCATTTCTGTGAGACAACAACAACAACAACAACATGATTTATGTTTTATTGATCAGTGAGTTCGAGGTGGAAGGTCAGAGGTCAGGTCAGCTGTGAATCCAAAGCTCTGCAGCTGTGACAACAGGTTTTTCATATTAAATCAGAGAGAGAGAGAGAGAGAGAGAGAGAGACAAGAGTGAATGTTGTTAAGATTCATGTCTGACTGGAACATGTGTGGTGTGTGTGTGTGTGTTCTTGTATTTGTGGCTTTGTGAGGACCAAACATCTCATGGAGTGAAGACATTTTGGCTGGTCCTCACATCTTTAAAGGGCTTTTTCAGGCTTATAGGCACTTAGTTGTGATTTAAGGTGAGGGTAGGGGGGCTAGGGAATGCATTATGATTAATGACTGTCATAAACACTGAACTTGCCAGGACCGGTAGTCCTCATGAAGACCAAAACCTGGTCCTAATGATGCAGAACCTAATTTCTGAGGAACTGGTTAAGCTTAGAGCTAAAATTTGAGCTGTGTTTACAGGTTATAGTTAAGGTTAGGGATAAGGTTTTGTTTAGTCCAAATGAAAGCAAGTCAATGAGGTGTCCTACGAAGAATACCTTGGCAAACCTGTGTGTGTGTACCTGGTACTCCTTATGTTGTGGGGACCTAAATCTGCTTACACAGTCACATTATGGGGACTTGTCTTCCTTATGGGGACAAAAATCATGTACATTACATGTCCCCATAATGTAAATGACTCCATTTTAAGGCGAAGACATGTTTTAAAGTTAGGCTGAGGTTAAGGTTAGGGTCAGTGGTTAGGGTTAGAGCACTAGTAGTTATGGTTAAGGTTAGAGTAAGCCTCCAGGAAATGAATGTAGGCCACTGTAATGTCCTCTAAAGTCATGGAAACCAGTCTCTGATCCTTCTTTTCTGAAAGAATATTCAGCATCGTCATTTTCAATAATACGTACGGAAACAATGTTGCTGTGACACAGAAAGAGGAGAATTCAGCAAATGAATCACCGACTCTTCAGAAAGACCACAGAGCAGCTTTTCTGTTCGGCCGTGTCAAATGGTGTTTGGGTCGAGCTGCGTGACGAGCTCACTTCTCCAAACCGGCAGCTTTTCAGCAGCAGCCAAAAAGAAAAATATCCTCTTCCTCTCTGTGAGGTATTCAGACATTTATCTAATATACATGGGGAACAGATTTTAGCTGAGAAAACTATAATTTAACGTTAAAAGCACAGGCACACAGGATTTAACTTTAAATTACATCAGTGTCATTTCACAAACTTCACCATTATTGTATTTGTGTGTTTTATTGTGAAATAACTACAGCTGTCTGCAACATAAAACTACTAAGTGACTATTTTAAGTGTATTTTATACATTTAAAACCAGCATTTATAGACAATGTAGGACATTACAGTGAAATTACTGTAAAAACTGGATCTATACAATAGATTATTGCTAAATTACATAAATATATCACTTTAGATACAGTAAAAAAGTATTTATAGAGGGAATTATGGATATATCACAAAAGTATGATTATTATTATGAAGTTATTGTAAAAAAGTTATTGCTAAATCACAAATATGTGACTAACGTCACAGTAAAACACATAAGTCGTAGTTAAAAACAAGCATTTATAGTAGAAAATACTTCTCAAAGTGAAACAACTGTCAATAATAAATGACCCGCAGTAAAAGTGCAGTATCAAGGACACAGTAAATGTACTGTAAATATACACAAACAGCAATTCTGCTGGGAAAGTACTGCATGTAACCTGTAGACGATAACAAACTGTGTGAATGTTGCATCAAATGTGTTGATAAAAAAGGTCTCTGTCTCTGCAGGCTGTCGGAGTGGACAGTCGTGTCCCACTTCAGGGGTTAAAGTGTAGAAATTACACACACAGTAAAGTGTAAGATTCTGTCGACACGGAAAATGTCTTGCACTTAAAGGACATTTAACACAGTATTTACATAGTGACGGAGACTAATGGACGCTGTCGCCTGTCTCGGCACTGTCAGTCGTGCCTTTGAGCCAAGAGCCAAGCAGCTGCAGCCTCTGAGTGTGTGACAGTTCAGTGAGGTGGTGGGTTTGAGTCCCTGCCGCCACCACTGTCCCCCCCCTGCTGGCAGTAAACAGAAGATGGATTTGTGTGAGAGTGAAGTACGACTGTAACTGCAGCAGAGAGACGTGTAATGAGACGAGGCTCTGCTCCAGCACAGAAAACCACCAGACTTTTCCCACGAGATACTTTCTCCCTTTTCTCTCCTCAAACCACTGCTCCGTTGTTTATGACGGAAAGTGATTTGTCATTTCCTGCAGACGAGCTCTCGACCTGTGGGCTAATTTTATTTACACCGTCCAGGCAGAGTGTGACATTTTACTGTGACGGCTCTGCTGTGAAGCCAGGAAACAAGTGCAGCTATGAATGTGTGATGTGAAGCAGAAGCAGCAGCAGCAACAGGAAAAGCAACAGCAGGAAAAGCAACAGTAGGAAAAGCAACAGCAGGAAAAGCAACAGCAGGAAAAGCAACAGGAAAAGCAACAGCAGAAGCAGCAACAGGAAAAGCAACAGCAGGAAAAGCAACAGGAAAAGCAACAGTAGGAAAAGCAACAACAGGAAAAGCAACAGCAGGAAAAGCAACAGGAAAAGCAACAGCAGAAGCAGCAACAGGAAAAGCAACAGCAGAAGCAACAACAGCAACAGGAAAAGCAACAGGAAAAGCAACAGCAGGAAAAGCAACAGTAGGAAAAGCAACAGCAGGAAAGCAACAGTAGGAAAGCAATAGTAACAGCAGCAACAGCAGCAGCAACAGCAAAAGCAGCAGCAACAGCAACAAAAGCAGCAACAACAACAACAACAGCAGCAGCAACAAAAGCAGCAACAACAAGGACAACAGCAGCAACAGCAGCAGCAACAAAAGCAGCAGCAACAACAACAACAACAGCAGCAACAACAAAAGCAGCAACAGCAACAGGAAAAGCAACAGCAGGAAAAGCAACGGGAAAAGCAACAGCAGAAGCAGCAACAGGAAAAGCAACAGCAGAAGCAACAACAGCAACAGGAAAAGCAACAGGAAAAGCAACAGCAGGAAAAGCAACAGTAGGAAAAGCAACAGCAGGAAAAGCAACAGCAGGAAAAGCAACAGCAGAAGCAGCAACAGCAACAGGAAAAGCAACAGCAGGAAAAGCAACAGTAGGAAAAGCAACAGCAGGAAAAGCAACAGCAGGAAAAGCAACAGGAAAAGCAACAGCAGGAAAAGCAACAGTAGGAAAAGCAACAGTAGGAAAAGCAACAACAGGAAAAGCAACAGCAGGAAAAGCAACAGCAGGAAAAGCAACAGCAGGAAAAGCAACGGGAAAAGCAACAGCAGAAGCAGCAACAGGAAAAGCAACAGCAGGAAAAGCAACAGCAGGAAAAGCAACAGCAGGAAAAGCAACAGCAGGAAAAGCAACAGCAGGAAAAGCAACAGCAGGAAAAGCAACAGCAGGAAAAGCAACAGCAGGAAAAGCAACAGCAGGAAAAGCAACAGCAGGAAAAGCAACAGCAGGAAAAGCAACAGCAGGAAAAGCAACAGCAGGACAGAAGCAGCAACAGCAACAGGAAAAGCAACAGCAGGAAAAGCAACAGTAGGAAAAGCAACAGCAGGAAAAGCAACAGCAGGAAAAGCAACAGCAGGAAAGCAGCAACAGCAGAAGCAGCAACAGGAAAAGCAACAGCAGGAAAAGCAACAGGAAAAGCAACAGTAGGAAAGCAATAGTAGGAAAGCAATAGTAACAGCAGCAACAGCAGCAGCAACAGCAAAAGCAGCAGCAACAGCAACAAAAGCAGCAACAACAACAACAACAGCAGCAGCAACAAAAGCAGCAACAACAAGGACAACAGCAGCAACAGCAGCAGCAACAAAAGCAGCAACAACAACAACAACAGCAGCAACAACAAAAGCAGCAACATCAACAACAGCAGCAACAGCAGCAGCAACAAAAGCAGCAACAGCAGCAGCAACAAAAGCAGCAACAGCAGCAGCAACAAAAGCAGCAACAACAAGGACAACAGCAGCAGCAACAACAAAAGCAGCAACAGCAGCAGCAACAAAAGCAGCAACAGCAGCAGCAACAACAAGGACAACAGCAGGACAACAAGGACAACAGCAGCAGCAACAACAAAAGCAGCAACAGCAGCGACAACAGCAACAGCAACAACAGCAACAGCAGCAACAGCAGCAGCAACAGAAACAACAGCAGCAGCAACAGCAACAACAGCAGCAGCAGCAACAGCAACAGCAACAACAGCAGCAACAGCAACAACAGCAGCAGCAACAACAGCAACAGCAGCAGCAGCAACAGCAACAACAGCAGCAACAGCAGCAGCAACAACAGCAACAACAGCAGCAGCAACAACAGCAACAGCAGCAGCAACAACAGCAGCAACAGCAACAACAGCAGCAGCAACAACAGCAGCAGCAACAACAGCAACAGCAGCAGCAACAACAGCAACAGCAGCAGCAACAGAAACAACAGCAGCAGCAACAACAGCAACAGCAGCAGCAACAGAAACAACAGCAGCAGCAACAACAGCAACAGCAGCAGCAGCAACAGCAACAACAGCAGCAACAGAAACAACAGCAGCAGCAACAACAGCAGCAGCAACAACAACAGCAACAACAGCAGCAGCAACAACAGCAACAACAGCAGCCAGTTCCTCAGAAATGAGGTTCTCTCTCATTAGGACCAGGTTTTGGTCTCCATGACAACGACTGGTCCTGACAAGGTCAGGGTTTGTGACAGGAAATGTCCAAAAAAGGGAACAAATACAAGAACACACATTTATTGTTTCATTTACATGCAGAATTTAAATTAGATTTTTAAAAAGCCAGAGTTCTCTCATCTCAGAAATCTGACTTTAATCCGTTTCATTTGACTTTGTTTCTAAAATAAAAGTTGTCCCGCGTGGTCCTAATCCTCTTACGTGTCCACACAGTTCAACCGTAAACAATAACAAAACAAGATATAGTTGAAATACAAATAACTGCACATAGATATGAATTTATTGTGTGCTGAGTTGTTTTGTCTGGTGCTGCACACGTTTGTCCACCAGGTGGCGGTAAAACTCTTTCTCCTCACTTCGACGCGAGGTTTCACTCCATCTTCCTGCCTCAGCCTGTTGTCAACACTGTCATCAGTCATGTTTCAACATTTACTCTGATAATTGACATTTAGTTGAAGTGTAAATGTGTTCACAGTATATGAGGAAATAAAAAACTGTATTTTACAATAAGTAACAGAGAGAAGCATCAAATCTGTGCCTTTAAATAATAATGATAATAGATTTTGAGTCACTTTTAAAAACCTTAAAATTTTCTTTATTTATTATTTATTTGACCAGATCTTACCAGACTTTAGTAGATATTTCCACTTTATTCACTAATAATTTGTGGCTGACATGATAATCTGTGCGTTACGTTCTTTTTTGTACCTTTTTTTAAATTGTGAATTTTGCGACTCTCCTTAAACGTGTGTCGTTGTGAATGACACAAGTTTACACATGTGGAACTTTTTAATGAACAAATAGCAAAATAATAAAAATTAAAAGTCACCTTATCTCTCGCTCCATCTTGATCTAATTTCACTCTCTGAATTATATGTGAGGAAGAGGAGGATGATGAGAGAGCAGATTATCTTATTGGGAATAAATCTGCCTTGTTTACACCACTGTATTTTAATGTTGTGATAATGATATGTTTCCTCAGGTGGTACTTTGTGTAAGAAAGTTTGAGAACCACTGACATTTGTGATTTCAAATCACATTTATTTCCACAAATGAATGAGGCTTAAAACCGTTCTGACATCTGAATCCATACCTTCTTCTCCTGCTCACACCTTTCGCGTGGTTCAGATCAGTTTTGTGTCAATGCAGCCTTAGCCTCTCCAAAAAAAACATAAAACACGTCTTCTGTAAAGTGGCATGAGATAAGCCTGTATTAGATCCACAATGGGGAAAACTCAGAGACATAGAGCAAGCGTGGTTTCACTGGGGATTGAACCCAGGCCCTTCTGCGTGTGAGGCAGACGTGATGACGACTACACCATGAAACCACAGAGAAAGATGGTAAAGACCAAACTTTCCTGCCTTTTTAGCTGCAAAACTAAAAAAAAACTACATCTCTAAAATGGTGTCAATGGCAACCAAAGTAATTGGTAAATCCCTTTTTTTTATCCTCATTTTTTCCCCTGCAGACAGCTTCCATCCCATGATTGGTCAGTTTGAGCCTCAGCTTGAGGTCAGGAAGGTTGCTACAGAGTTACCGTGGCAACCAAAAAAAAAAAAAATGTATACAAAACCATCATTAATTCCAAGTGCAATATGTTTTCTTAAGTCCACAAAGTGATTACCAAGCTTTTTACCCACAGTCTCTAGTGTAAACCAACCACGTCTTACCGGATTGTCTCTTATTTCTGTTTATTGTTTCATGACTTCCTCTTATCTTATTTTAACTCTGTAATGTTTTCACTACTTTCTGAACGTCTCCTTTTAAGACTTTATGTTTTTATGCTGGTGAGCCCAAAGGCAAATTCTAGCTTGGTGGACAATAAAGTTCTATTCTATTCTATTCTATTCTATTCTATTCTATTCTATTCTATTCTATTCTATTACTTTAGAATGAGAGAAAACTAAAAAAAAAAAAACAACAACATGCTGTGGTAAACAATGCACCGAGGCTTTGAGCTAAAATGGGACTGGTTCTCTCTTGTCACGTTCTCGTGGGAATGGTGACAGAAAAGGAAAAAACAGTGGGGGCTGGTTCTCGTTATGTAAATCCCTGTTGTCCCGTTCCACCTGTTGCTCGGGATGATGAGCGGCTCGGAGCTTCACCCGATGGAAGGAGACGCGCTGGCGTGATCATCCCTGTCCTCCTGGCTCCGTCTCCTTTGTGTCTTCGCTCCCCTCAGGAGGAGCACAGTTGGTGTGGAGGAGACTTTCCCACCTCCACACTTTTGTTGCTGTTCTGGCCCCGGAACAAGCAACTAACTGCACATTCCCACGTTGTTGGGACAGAACCGCCGCTAACGCAGGTCACTGCGCAGACTATTTGTGCTTTTCATGTTGGCTGGACTATTCATTTTTTCATTTTTTAATACACTGCGGTTTATAATAAAAGCTACTTTATCAGTGAAACACAACAGTGCAGCAGCCTGGTCTCCAACACTGAAGACATTCTTAAGGTTGTTGGTTTACAGTGTATTTATAATAATAATAATAATAATAATACACTGATTATTAAATTATGACTTCATAATAACAATGGAGAAGGAACATAATTAGAATTTATACATTTTAATACACCGGATCCAGAACTTTACCTGCTTAAAACTGTTTTCCAGCTTACATTAACGTTAAGATGTCGCCAAGATAAACATATCTGAACTTGTTTAATGGGACTAAACCATGTTAACCAGATTACAACTTAGTCTGATGGTAGACTGTCTGATCCTGCAGGCAGATATCCAATTTAGTCCGATATCCATATCTCTGTCAATTTAGTTTTGACAGAGATATGACTCTTTGTTTTGTTTGGCCCATTATAAGAGATGGGCATCATCAGTGGGTCGATTCTGACCAAAAGTGAATGGGAACATACTTCCTGTCACAAAAAAAGATTCAACTTCATCCGACAAAAACGTACTTTTTAATTTCCAAACTAATTTTAACAATAACTTTGCTAACAGACGGACAAATTACAGATAAACCCACACCGAAGAAAACATAACCTCCTTAGTTGAGGTGATGACAAAAAAAATGATCTCTTACCTGCAGAGCCAAGATTAATGCACTTCACGGGGTTTATGCCGGAAATAAACTGCAAAAAATTGAAAGCAGACAAATAAGAAATGAAAGTGCTCATCCGGGTTTTATGTTCCCATTGAATCTGATTAAAAACCCCACAATAATCACAGAGTCATTTCACCCAGACATGAAAGTCAAATTAACACATTCCCACTTAGAATTCCCACCATATGCATGTACTGTATATTATCTTAAAATTAGTGTGGCTATTACAGGAAACTCCTCTAAAGTTAGTTTATTGAAGTGTTTTTCATACAGTAAAACACAGTTTTATACAGGAAAAATACCGTATACTGTAAATATAACTAAATCAGAGTATTGCGTCAATTTACTGTATTTCATGATAAAATGAAACATACAGTGTCCAGGTTATGTGTTATCAAAGTAATGTAACTAGTTATGGGTCACCGTTTTTTTTACAGCTGCTCATGTTGAATTCAAAAGTAACATTTTGCTCAATTCAGCCTCAAACTGTGACAAAATAAATGCTGTAAGTTTATTTCTGTCACTTTTAAGCAGATTACATTTACATTTTATTTTAAAGTTTCCAAACATTGTTTGGAAACTTTAAAATACATAAAATTTATACCAAATTATACTAAATTTACTTCAGTGTCAAAGTTTGATATCTGAAGGCTAAATAGAGATTTCCAAATTGACCGGATTTAAAAATCGGAAAATGACTTGAGAAACCTCATCAACCGAGACACTGGATTATAAAATGGCTGCCATTTACTTGCACGTCCATCATCTTTGTTTTACAGTAAATGGAACACAACATTTGACAGGGAACTAAGTTTGGTATAATTACCGTTTCATGTATTTCAAAGTTTGCAAATATTCTAGTTAAAATGACCTTATTTTGTTACATTATCAGGGAAAATGTTGCTATTGAATTCATTCTGAGCAACTTTAAAAATGGCACAACCAAAACTAGAGTATCCATAGCAACAGAGTAGGCAAAATATAGGCAATTGCCTTGGCCCCCCCCCCTTCGAGATGAGAGGAGGCCCCCAATGGACAACTGATAGAGTCCCACAGCAATGACACCAGATGGTTTGTAAACATCAGGATAATCTATAGTTTGTTATCAAAGTCAAGAGTCTATGTCTATGAGGTCAACATATGGGGGGTGAGGATGGGAGGGTTATACGTACCACTGGCCCTCTTTGCCTAGGGCCCCAAAGACCGTAGAAACACCTCTGTCTAAATGTATCGTCCAGTTTATTTTTACAGGAATCAAAGTGATCTATAGTCAGCTTATAGACAAAGTATTCGAGATAATAATAATAATAATAATAATAATAATAATAATAATAATAATAATAATAATAATAATATCATAGCAACAGAAAGACAAGAAGACACATATTTTGTCTGACGTTAAAACCAGCTGGTTTTGCTGACTGCGGGGTCGATCACCTTTAGTAAATGTAAGAATGATCTAATCCCGCCCTTCTGCGTAAAAGCGAGGCACAAAAACCAAACGTCCATCTGTCTCCGCAGATACACAGACACCCTGAGCTGTGACGACAGCACAGACTCGGATCGGCTCTGTGTCACTTGCTGGTGATTTTCACCTCCCGCCTGTTGCAGCTTCCAGTCCTCCGCAGCTTCTGCCGCGCGTAAAACCAAAACTCTTTTACGCAGCGGAGACTGCGGTTATTTCCGAGGAGAAGATGGGAAACTTCACGGCGTCTCCACAGCAGGTGAACCACACTTTAGGAGTTTGGACTGACTACAGCCTCCAGTACAAGGTGACCAGCAGTTTGCTGCTTCTCCTCATCTGTGTCCTCGGTATCGTCGGGAACGTGATGGTGATCCTGGTGGTTCTGACCACCAAACACATGCGGACTCCCACCAACTGCTACCTGGTGAGCCTGGCTGTGGCGGACCTGATGGTGCTCTCAGCGGCGGGTGTGCCCACCATCACGGACAGCGTGTTCGGCTCGTGGGTGTTCGGACACTACGGCTGCCTGTGCATCACCTACTTCCAGTACCTGGGCATCAACGCGTCCTCCTGCTCCATCACCGCCTTCACCATAGAGAGATACATCGCCATCTGTCATCCCATCAAAGCGCAGTTCCTTTGCACTTTGTCCAGAGCCAAGAAGATCATCCTGCTCGTTTGGGCTTTCACGTGTCTCTACTGCATGATGTGGTTCTACCTGTCGGACATTCAGGAGCTGGTGTACGACAACATCACCATCACCACCTGCGGCTACAGGGTCCCCAGGAAGTTCTACCTGCCCATTTACTTCTTCGACTTCGGCGTGTTCTTCGTGCTGCCGCTGCTTCTCTCCGCGGTCCTCTACGGCCTCATCGCCCGCATCCTCTTCCTCAACCCGCTGCCCTCTGACCCCAAGGACAAGAAGAAGAACGGACACTGCGGTAACAACCACACCAACAACAACCACAGCAAGGTCATCAGCTGCAAGAACATGCGCCACTCCAGCTCCACCGCCACCTCCCGCAGACAGGTGCGCATTCTCCCTCCTCCTTATTGTAGAAGACTAGAGAAACTTTATATAAGAAAATACTGAGCTCCTGAAGTAACATCATTATCACCAATGTTGAAATAAGGGAGGAAGATTTATTCCAACCTTCCTCACATATTCCCCAGACACTTTTATAGATTAAACTAGATTAGGATGGAGCCAGAGATAAGGTGACTTTAATTATTATTATTTCTTTGTTATTTGTTTCATTTTCTTTGACTCACTTCCCCAGTTTCACTCCAATCACATTACCCTGGTTTATACAGTAAAACAGTATTTATGATTCTCTGCCAGAGGACGCTCATGTGCCACTGGTGGTACACGTACCACAGTTTGAGAACCATGGACTTTGAGAATAAACCTGTGTCTAAAAGTCTATTTAGGGGAAACAAACTGTTTATGATGAGACAGAATATTAAATCTTATTAAAAAATAATGAAAAGAAATGAGTACTGCAACAGTATGGTAATTATTTTGTAATAGAAAGGTAAAACTGTGGTAATACTACATTGGTAATAAAAATAGTAATCATGTAGTAGTAAAGGTATACTATTACAGCAATAGCCAGATAATAGCCTGGTAATTACTACACTTTGACAATTGTATCTTCCATAAACAAATGTGTATATAAGAAACAATAAAATAATTAAACAAAATAAATGAATAAAACTACAGAAATGTACTATTCACAGTAGCAGTAAAGATTTGAGTCGGAACTACTCTGACATGTGTGATGTAGGCTGCACTTCTATGGGAAATATAAATATGACACCCTTCCCTCACTAAATTAGGATTTCACACATGAGAAAATATCATAAACTGAAATAAACTGTTGATTTTATCACCTGTAAATGTGTTAAACTCTTCAGATTCAATCCACTGTTTCCTGCAGGAGTAGAGTGCTTCTCGCGAATGAATGAGTGAACGATTTAATTAATTCAGTAATAATGGCCTTGAAAGAACGAAAAGACCATTAAAGCCAGTACAAAACACATGAAGCAGCTGTTTCATTTCTATTTTCATTCATCTTTAAAAACAATAAATGAAAAAAGTGAATGACTTAATGAACCAATGATGGTTCTCATTAACCATAAATAATAATCAATGTGAGTTAATATCATTTAACACTGTGAGTGTGTGCTTATTGTGTTATTGTGGCTTCTTAAGGGTTAGGCAGTAAGTGGTTATGGTTAAGGTAAGGGTTAAGGCACTGGTTATGCTGTTCAAATGAATGGAAGTCAATGCAGTGTCATAAGAGGCAAAGCTGCAAGAACCTATGTGTGTTTAACCATTAAGACGGTACAATTATTAAATTATAAGGGTATTTTTTTGATTATTACAAAAAAGATTATTACATTTTAAGATTTATTCAGTTTTCTCTAACTTTAAATCATTGGTCCACACATTCCTCCTCCCATCCACCATTTATGACATTTTTCCAGTGCAGAGTTTCAGTCGTGTGATTTCGACACGTCATCCTCTATTCACTAAATATGTTTACTTTGCACTTATTTGCCTTTTATTGATTAGCCAACTTTTCCACCTCCCTGACAAACTAAATGTAATATTTAAAGACAAAGAAATTTTCTATTATATTAAAGCGGAACTTTGAATGTCTGGTGGCCTTTTTTTTTTTTTTGCCTTTTTCTCCACGCAGCTCCCCCTACAGTTTCGGAGTACACCCTAAACTAACAGACAGTAGGGGGCAGTGGAGAAAGCCCTTAATCTCCTCGCAACAAGACATTTAATCAAAATGACTCTGAAGCTGTTAAATTACGGACAAAAAACTGTAAAGTACCACTTTATGTGCAAATCAAAAATGTGCAAGAAAACACGCTAATGGAACTGTACTCATCGTCTCCCTCTACAGGTGACCAAGATGCTGGCCGTGGTGGTGATCCTGTTCGCCGCGCTCTGGATGCCGTACCGCACTCTGGTGGTGGTCAACTCCTTCCTGGACCGGGCCTACCTGGACAACTGGTTCCTGCTCTTCTGCCGCATATGTATCTACCTCAACAGCGCCATCAACCCGGTCATCTACAACGCCATGTCGCAGAAGTTTCGCGCGGCTTTCCGCAAGATCTGCCGCTGCAGTAGGAAGGGCTCCGACAAACCCACCACCTACAGCATGGCGCTGACTTACAGTGCCGTCAAGGAGACGTCCATGGTGGAGAGCACCGACCACTTCACAACAGAGCTGGAGGAGCTCACCGTCACGGACGAACTGCTGCCCGACCAGAAAATGATGTTTCAGAATCCGTGTGTTTATAGGAAGGTGGATTTCAGTGACGCCTGAGGTTCAGCTGAGGATTAAAGACCTGGAAATTGTTCTTTAATGGAGACCGTTAAGTGGGAATGTTGTTCCTCGAGTGCCTGCTGACCTTTACATAGGACAAAACTGCTGAAGCGATAGATGTAAACACAGATGACAGCCAATGAAGCGTGATGAGAGTCTTTGAGGCACAAAGAACAATCCACAAACATAGACCAATAAATGCTTTCTACTCTTATCTTCTCTTGATCCTTTCACCGAAATGTAACAAACACGAGTCAACATCATAAAACTGCCAACAACAGCACGGCTCTCACTTCAAATATAAGGTATTTAGTCACAGTCCACACCAGCACAGACTCATGGTGAGAGCTTTAAGTATCACTGATGGACAAAACATGAATAACATCATAATAATTATGAATGGACACCAAAAACACCACAGTTTAAGGCCCATGTGTCAATGTTTCTTTAGCTGTAATAAGCCTGATTTGTATTTTATTGCATGATACTTTAGATTTTCTGATGATCACTTCTAAACAAATCTCTACAAGTTGTGTAGCATTTTAAATATGTGTTTCTGTGAAAAGGTTTCAGTGGGTAACATTTTGATACAAATCTGTGGTAATTTTTCACTTTAATAACGGATGGATTTGACAAAACTGTTGTTACAAATGGGGAGGAAGAGGAGATTATGAATTTATGCAGCTTTTGTTTCTTTTGGCCAAAATTAGAGACCAAGAAACAATGGTTTATTAAGATATTAAGAGAATTTAAAAGGAGGTGCGGGAATCTCAAATGTTGCATACAGCAGCTTTAAGTCCCATGAGTGAAGTGACCACTCACTGCACAGACTCCTGCACAAACAGGGAGTCCAGTATAAGCTGAGGAAAATTTTAAAAAAGGTGAATTTCTCATACTAAAAAAAAAAAACCTTCACCCTATGCACCTGTTTGCCACCCATCTCTCCTCCTCTCGCTCCATTAAAAAGTGAATCACACACCTGAACCTTCGCTCACAATACAGGCCTTATTTTTACTGTGAAGGATGTGGAAACGGCCTTGAGCACACTGTGGAAACCAAGACTGTCTTTGCCGACAGTGTTCAGGCCTCTAAAGTGGTGTTTGTATCCAGGAACTAGAACTGCATTCTCTTCTTTATTTATGTTTAATATCTTTGGCTTTGGCTGCCTCCGTCTCCTCCTAATTCTGTGGCATATTTCATGAAGGGTTTTATAATTTGTCAATACTAATGAATTGTTGTTATGATTGTCAGTAGATTTGTCATTTGCTGTAAGATTCTTTGGGTTCGTGTAGCTGTTGTCATGAAGCTCAGTAAGTTTTTAATTGTCGAAGCACGTATTCTGATATTGTATTCATCCACTTCAGGGAATTCATAAGGGATTTAGAAAAAAAGGATAAGTTTATGTAAAATACATAACCAGTTATTGGGATTATTTCTCTCACGTTACCCGTAAAGAAGTGTGGAATATCAATGTGTTTCAAGGTGAATTTGGGAATGGGAGATATGATTTCCTGTAGCAGTGGCTGTTAAAAAAAGCACCAAGTGGCAGCGAGGCTGTGGATGAAACAAGAGTTGATTCAGAATTAAGAACAGTTTTAATTTAAACTGATTTGTGAAATGTTAATTTAGCTGATTCTACCCGCATCTAAGAAAAAAATAATTGATTATTAATTGTATTGGTCAGAAAATTCCATAAAAGTATCAACCAGTTTGGTGGTTAGATTAATCAATACTTGATAATTTAATCATTGCAACTCTATAAGAAACAGGAAATGAACAGGACATACTTTCACATCTAGAGAAAACATGATGAATTTGAGCCTAGGGTATTTTATTTTTAACAACTTTTTATCATTAACTGTAAGACTTAGTTGCCACTGTGACCACACCCACTGGCGATGCCACCGTTTACAGTTTAACCTTCATAAATACACAAATCAATGTAATTAATTGAAAAAAAACAAACAGAAATGATTAATCTTTTAAAAAATATATATTTTAACCTAATATACAGCACTAGTTGCAACTTGTAAACCCTTTAAAAATATGCCTTAATAAACAAATTAATTGAATATCTCTATTTCTTGTTTTTTAGCAGCATTGGTCTTAAAAACATAGTTTCACAGTGAGTATAGATTGTATATAGTGTTGCAGAGCTACAGTATTGTGTGTGTAACATTATGAATTATGTGAATTACGTTGGAATCATTTAACCGCAGCACTATGAGTTCCACTGAAGCGTCAGTGTTTGTGAATCCAGGCGGAAGCAAAGTGAACTTACTGTTTTGGCTCTTTGTGGTGCTTTCTGTCATTTTATCAGTGGCTGCTTATGAATTTCTGAGCACATTTTACCAAAACAGTATAATTGTGCAGCAGCAGCAGCAGCAGACATGGTGGAGAAAAGTGAAGCTTTCACTCAATAACAAGGTTTTTCATTCACTACTGTAAATGAAACATGTCAAATAACAGCTACAGTGTTTGTTTCATGATTGTACCAGTGCTGTTTATGCCTTGAGTATGAGTAGATGTATGCATTAATGTATGTTCCCTGTGTATTTAAAGTGCTTGTTATGATTATTGGCAGCAAGGATCAAACTGAAAAAATAAGCTATCTGTATATTTTTATTCTACTCACATGACAACAATAGGTTTATGATTTTTGTGATGTGCCGTTTGCTTTAGCCTCTCTTTTCTACATTTATGTGATCTTGTGAAGATGTTGATGGTTGTCTAAAAATAGTTCATTTGTAGATTTAATCTTTTTTGGTCCTAAATAAAGTTGCATCTTGGATACTTTCCCTTTCTCTTTCCACATTTTGGGGGTGTCAACTTTTCCTTTCTATTTTTTTTTTATTTTTTAAATATATTGGATGCTCATAATATAATATTAATTTGTACATCTACAATCCAAGATTTTAAAAAGGACCATTATATATATATATATATATATATATATACATATTTTAAATCACGATTCATATTAAAGCAGAGCCAATTTTATGTTTCTTAAAAAGAGATTCAATGTCTATGTATAATTCAAAAGTTATAGTTAAACTTAAATTTACAGATAAACCTATTTTATAAATTTACAGCTAGTTTGTGCATTGAAGCATCTTCAAGGTAATAGTTTCATTTCAATCTTGTTAGCTGATTAACAAATTGCAGCCCACTTAGCAGCTAACTGTTTCTGACACGTGGTGCTTGTTAGCTTAAATTAGCTACCCGCTAACTAACGCATGCTAACCAGGAAATAGCTGGAGAAGCAAACACAAAGTACAGCTTAATTAGCATTTAACAAGCCAGTTATTTTCCTTGGGAGAGACTCAAATAGAGCTAAAAAAGGAAAGAAGGGGTAAAAATCTAATTAACTGGAGGACCTTTATTGAATACAAAACTTGTTTTAATATGATGGATATATAAAACATGGTTTTTGATAAACTTGATTAGCAATAGCAGCTAGCAGAGATGGGGGACTCGAGTCAGGTGAGTCAGGACTCGGGACTCGCTTGACTAACGGTGGTAAAAGACTCGACTTAGACATGACACTCATGACTTCATTCTTGACTTGGACTTGAGTTAAATGACTCGAAACGACTTGACATTTTGTTTTATGGAATATTTACATTTTCTCAAATACTGAGGGGTTAACTCTGCAATTTATTTTTGAAACATGGAAAACATTGGTTCCCTGATTTTGAAGGCTTGCGTACAAACCTGGCAACCTAGCAAGGGGATGTAACACCAGAGATGGAGTAGAGAGGCTACTGACATGGGAGATTATAATTCAGTCATAGCTACAGAAAATAAATGTACGTTTGTTTTTGAATGTACAAGGTTTTTGTTACAAAAAAGTGGAACATTTGTATTTACACCAGGAGAGGATCATGTTGGATCACCATGTTTTAATGGACAAACTAATAAACACCTTATGAGGTTTCAGTGATAATAAACTCAGGACATTTTAAGAGTTGAAATTGTGATGGGTTAATAACATCGATTAACTAAACCCACACAACCTTTATAACCCTTAAAAAATGCTCAAAATGTTTAGTGCACTACTCAAACAAAACCTCATAAGTCATGAATTTGCTGCCAACACTGCGATTGACATGTGATTTGAGGGATATGCAGAGACAAAAACAGCAGTCAGGTATAAAATTTGAAAAGAAAACTGATTAGTACTTACAATGATGCTCTTGTGTGACAGGTTATAATTAAGAAAGCATTCGCAGGATGCAGGCCTTGAATTAAACGAATCACATTAGTGACCCCATGGAGGTTAAATAACAGCTTTATCTATGCTATGATATTAACTTGACTGAATTTAGCTCAGTCAAGTGTCAAAACAGACAAGGTGCAAAGGAGGAGAGGAATGTGGCGAGAGTAAAACTGACAGAGTGAAACACGGCAGCTAGGAGGAGGTGTGGTTGAATCAGAGAAGAGGAAAATGAGGGAGGACGTGCAGCGAGAGGCAAGAGGTGTGACGAGATAAGAAACCTTCTGGCTCATTAGCTAAAAAATAATGCAATAAAAAGAGCTTGTTCTGTGATAATGGCACAGTAATGTCCGTCATGACACCGCGGACAGGGACAACAACAAAGACAAGGGCTGGTGTGATTACAGCTTCAGCTTTAAAGTGGTAATTACACATGGAAGCAAACACACTAAGTGGAGAGGGTGTTCTATGGTGACTGTGAATGGAAAACTAGTCCTTCGCCACACATTTAAATTAAGTCAACCAACTGCTGAGTAGATGTCACCGCAAATTAAAGAGACCATGCTGTTTTTAAAAGCTTAAACCTGGTTGCAATTTTATTATCACAAAAAAAAAAAAAAACAACGTTATTTTTTTTTGTTTTGCTTGGTGTTTCCTGGTCTTTTATGACAAGAAACAAAAACATTAGCATTTTATTTATTTTTATAATGGAAAAAAAATGTGAAAGTGCTCATTAGCTAAGACAAACCAATGAAAAAAAAACCCAAAATTATTTCACCGACATATATACGGACTTCTAAGCTAAGAGTCCAGTTATCAAAACGATACTGAAACTAAAACCATACAAATCAGCAACCCAATGTCAGCTGAAACCACCTGCAGCAATTATTTCCTTCAATTTAAAGTCATTCGCCCACAACCCACATGCTTTTAATGTAAGACATAATAAACAATTACTTTTCTTGTTAGAAACAACAATACAAGGGAAGTAATATTAGATTTGCATTCATCAGGTGGACAAACATACAGCTTTATGATGATTGGCAGTTAGCTTAGCTTAGCTAAGTGCAAAAGCTGAAAATAGAAGTAAACATAAAGCCATAAAGTCATCTGATTTTAATAATCAAACACGTAGTCATTCTATTACTTTTGTTCTTACTGACAGAACTGTTTTTTACTCAAGTTTATATGTCCAGCTATGTGCCCAGCTAACACTTAATGGCAGCCACTTCATAATTACAGAACAATTTTAAGAGTGTAAATGATCTTATTAAAGTCTCAACGAGAGAGAGAGAGAGAACATCAGACTTAAATTCATTAGGTGGACCAAAACACGGCTTTCCAGTGATTGGCAATTAGCTTAGTCCGCTAGCCTAGCAGAGGCACAGCCAATGAAATTGCCTTAAAATAATCTCTAAAGTTCAATAATAATAAACACTTAACTGTTAGTAAGAACAAAAAGTAAGGCTATGAAAGACAGAACGTAATTTTACTGTAAGTGTCCAGCTGTGAGCTAAGCTAACACCCCTTGACAGTCAACTCACACAATACAGATATAACAGTGTTTCATTAAAGCCTCAGCAAAGTGCACATTTTCTGTAGATAATCTATAACTTAGAACAGAAATAGAAGAGAGGCAATGTTACCTTCATTATGTGGACAAAAGCACAGTTTTACATTAATTGGAAGTTAGATTAGCTAAGTTTAGTGCAAAATTGTGAAAAGGAGGTGAACAGCTGGCCTGGCAGTGGCCCAGCCAATAAAAATCACCCTAAAATCATCTGTAAAGTTTAATAATCAACACTCACTCACTCACTCACTCATTTTCTACAGTTTCCTCCACTGAGGGTCGCGGGGGGCGCTGGGGCCTAACTCCAGCTGACATGGGGCGAGAGGCAGGGTCACACCCTGGACAGGTCGCCAGTCCATCACAGGGCCACATAGAGACAGACAACCATTCACTCTCACATTCACACCTAGGGGCAATTTAGAGTGTCCAATTAGCCTAATCCCCAAATCTGCATGTTTTTGGACTGTGGGTGGAAGCCGGAGAACCCGGTGAGAACCCACGTACCAATAATCAACACTTTATGGTTAAAAAGAACCAAAAGTAAGTCTATGAATGTGATTTCACTGGGATTTAGTTTACAAGCTAAGCTAACACCTCGTGTGTTCTATAAAGTGTCTCAATAAAGCCTCAACAAGAACGTGCGCATTCTCTGTAGACAATCTATAATTTGAAAATTAAATAATATCGTGTTATAACATGTGTTGAAAATAATAATGTATTGTTTGCTCCTGCTTTTTCCTGATTCCTACAGTGCTGTCAGATTTGCTGCCCGATTTGCAACCGCACGCGTACGATGACGTCCACAAGCGGATCACTGCTTCCTTCCCGTCCACTGATCACATCGGTGAGCTTCATTCATTACAGAAGAATATGCAATCAGCTGGATTACAATTGAGCCAGTGTGATGAATATGTGAGTTTGTTTACTTTAATTGTTCAATCTTTCTTTTTTCTTTTTTCCTTTTTTTTTAAAGTGCCAATTACAGCAGCAGTGAAGAGCAATTTCACTGTGATTCAGTTTTAATCAATGTAAAAACGAAACAGTGTCACTCTGATACACAAAGGTGCAGTATCATTATGGTTTCATTGACACCGATACTTTAAATAATTATAATTGATAAATATAATTATCAATACACTTTGACTGATTGATACTTTATCATTTTTCATAAACAAAACAAAAATATGACCAATGAGGAACTAGTACTGTCTCAGTTCAATACAGGTTTTCAATACCCATCCCTGTTATGAGTGTCACCTCACAGCAAATATGACGGTGGTTCAAATCCTGCCGACTTACTGCCTTTCTGAGTGCACTTAATAAACTCTTATTTTTCTGCGCCGGTAAACGAATGTCAAAGACAGAAATTTAAAATGCCATATGACTCAGCGTGCTGCCGATTTGAGTCACGCATTAATAACCAGAGTGTATACCTTTATTGCACAGTGTGACTGAAAACAACACAGGTGGAGAAATATGAGCTGTATCGGCTTTATCGGCTGTACGCCGTCATTGTCGTCTCAGGAAATCTGATTTTAATTTAGAGCCTGATCAGGTTTCCTGACCCCGCAGCCAATTGAACTTATTCAGGGGAGCTGATTAAATCTCAGAAAGAGAGAAAGTGAGATTATCAACGGTAGAAATGCTCTTTTATTAAAGTTTTAAAAAAAGTGTGGTATGGTGGCTCGTGAGACACACACGGCATGCAGTTATTATCCAATTCTCTGTGGTCGGGCGACTTCATGACACTTTTTTTCCCTCTCCATTTTTGAGCAAATAGATCCCATCCTCTGAGACATTAGTGGATCTGACAGATTGCCTTCAAGCAATTTAGGGATGCTGCTAAGGCTAATAAAAACAAGCAGCAGAGTCTAATTCAATTGTAAAACAATAATTAGATCAAAGTGGTCTGTATGTGGCTTAGCAGAGAGAAAAGCAAGCAAGGGGGATGAGGACGCAAATTGCAGTCTTCACAAAATTGTCCCTCCTGAAGAAGACTATTGAACTATGAAGCTTTTAAGTTGGACAGGACAATGTGCACTCATCCTCGGGTTGTTCCAGTTCATACTATATCACTGGCGATTTGAGCCATTTGAGCGGTTCTTCAATACACACTGTTCTTTTCAACTGAACATGAAAGGCATGGATACTGTTGTGTATCTATGGATGACTTGATACCACTTTTTTGTGTGAGATACCAACATCACAATATTGAGAATCTCCCAATACCAATCACATTCCATCATTTAAATTACTTAAGTTTATTAAGGAAACTACAAAGCCATAGCCACCATTTTAAAAACATAATGCCCCAACAGTGCAGCAATTATTCTGCTTCCAAAGACAAAAATATTTACGTGATTTTTTTCTAATATCTGATCATCTGTGATTTTGACCAGTATTGGACTGATACCAGCGCCGAGTATCGTATTTATCCTTCTGTGCTGCTAATTGTGAAAACATGACTGCCAGCAGTGAAACCAGGAAAAATATTGATTTTAGCCACTTAACAACAGGCTCATCTGATAAAATGTGCATCTGCTCACGTCTGTGATATCTTAAGATTTCCCACTTTATCTCACTGTTGGACCACATTTTTTGACTGGAAATAGACGTTTATCCAGCAGTCACTTTCCTGCACCAAAGTCCATAGAGAAAATCTGTTTGTGTCAACTAAGTCAATGTAAACCGAGGATGTTTAAATGCTTTAGTCACTATATGACACATATGAACTGACCGACGGAGGTGGCAGTGGTTCAACAACTCCTGTGTGCTGAGGTGTAAAATCTCTTTTCTGTATGACTTTGGTGTGGGTGGAGTGAGCGGTTTACAAAGCGACACAGACTTGAGTTAAGGCGACATATGTTTTATTATGCGAGTCTTGTGTTAAGTAAAAAGTCCCTGCTAACAGCCATGTTTTCAGTTATCCCTTCATTTCCTCTGCCTTTGTATCTGAGTACTGTTGATGTGTTTAGTTGAATAAAAAAGAAGAGGAAGTGGATCATCTTTTTTTTTTTTGAAGTCCATTATCACCTGTGTTCAATTTTTTCATATCTATTAGGAGGTTGAAGGTGATGAGAGGTCTTCTTCTGGGTTTCTTCGAATGGGGAAAAGAAAATGTCACTCTTGAGCAGGCAAAGAAATGTTTGTTTATTGTCTGGATTTTACCTTTTAGGTAAAGATGGAGAATGTACATAAGGTTAAAACATGAACCTCTCTCCATTCTCTATCCAAGGTTTCTAAAGTAGCAGATGCAGAATGCATCAGATTCCATTTGCATTGTTTCTAATAATAGCCTCAGCTTTTATTAAAAGTGCAGCGTTTCCATTTAACCCATCATCACAACCAGAGAAGCGTTAAAGGTCATTTTGGTAAAGACATGATTGAATGTTTATACAGTTCATCCAGCGATCTGTCCGAAGTGTGATTTGTAAAACGGGTTTATGTAAATAAATGGGAATAAAAATGACATGTGAATGAAGGATTTCCTCCACCTCCCTCTTACTCCGTCTCCCCACTGACCATCTGACAACAGTGTGAAACACACACATACACACAGCCGTCAGAGAACTCATCATTCATAATGTTTCTGCACTAGAAATGTATTGATTTTCGCAAATGTTTGTACTAAAGCATTTAAGGTCCATTATATTACATTAAAGAGGATTTATTGGCAAAAAGTACATAGTGGTCGTCCATATGCACAATAAGCAGCAGTGGTGATAGATGTGGTAAGCTTGAGAAATACCAAGGGCTGAAAGATGAGCTGGAGAAGATTTGGGGGGGGAGTAAAGGCAGTTGTAGTCCCAGTGGTGATAAGAGCACGAGAGGCCGGAGCACCCAAACTAGAAGAAAGTGGCTCCAACAGATTCCAAGGACACCATCTGAGATCTACGTCCGGAAGAGTGCAGTCCTAGGAACAGCTAAGGTACTGTTCAGAACCATTTAAACTAGGGTAGGATAACAGCTGACGTAGTCCTAGACTCCATCCCCCAGATGAGCAGGGACAGACGTACATGCTTCACAGAAGACAGATGACCCAGAGACGGTCACTCCGTCCCTGCAAGGCTCTGCCCAAAATGACACGTCTTTTTGCATTTAGTGTCTGACTGTTTTATTCCCTTCTTTCCTTTTTAATGGTTAAAAGCAAAGGCAGCTGCTGCTCAGAACAGCCAGTAAGAGTCGCCCTGTGTCTCTCTGAACTGTCCTGTGATTGGTCAAAGTCAAAGAGTTTTCACTTGATTAATATAGCATGAAATCGTCATTTCAGACTTATTGATCAACAATGACAACAACACATTGCCTATCCCAGCTTTAAAAGGTTAACATCCTGTATGTATGTATGAATTGATATTTATGTCTCATCTAAATGCTAAAACACCAGCTTGTGAATATTTATTATGGTTTTGTTGCTATTATGGTTTTGTTACTGTAAATAAAGATTTTCAGCATAAAACATGAAAATTGAAGAAAAAAAAAAAAAAACATCATTGTTGACAAATGTGGTCTTTTTATAGCTGTAGCAGAAAACACATGTTCAATGTGGAATGAAAGGCTTTTAGTTAACAAGATGACTTAACCTAATTGTTATTGACCTTAAGAACAAAGAGATTACCAGAGGTCAGGATGTACAGTCTTTCATTGGTCGCTCTGAAGCCCAGGATGGGTTTGTCACAGTCCAGACTGGCCACCTGTTGCTTGGCAACCTGTCCCACCTGACGACCCTGTTTCCGGTTGAAGAGCACCGTCTCCACGGGCGACGGCTGACGGTAGATGTAGGCGCGGCAGAGACACTCGCAAATCGAAGCGTAGGAAAAGTTTGGAGCGCAGGCTGCAAATTTTTTGGCTTGTTTGGAAGCTTGGACGTAGCCTACGAAAACAGAGAACAAATTAGCTCAGAAACATGCAGACATGAAGTCATTCATTAATTACTCCACAGGGGTCAGTAGAGTTTCACATGACAAAAAAAATTGAATTGTGAGCATGCATCACTTGGAAATGTCTCATTTACCAGTTACAACGTTAGGTGTAAAAAAGGCAAGGGCTACAAATAATAATTATCAAATCCTTATTTAGTCCACAAAATGTCACAAACTGTTGAAAAATGTTGATCAGTGTTCTCAAATGTCTCGTTTTCTCCACAAACCGAAATTAAAAGTTTTAATGATTTCTTTGTTATATGTCGTAAAGAAACAAAGAAAAGATTCACACTGAAGACGTTAAAAGCTTAGATGGCTTGTTGTAATTATAAAAAGTAGATAAGAAATGGTTGCAGCCCTAAAAACGGCAGCAAAAATAGTCAGAAACATATTTTGCAGACGTTCCTGATGGAAAACTGTAGGAAACACAGGGTTAAATCAAGCCAAAAGTCTCACGAGAGATTAAGATATGAAGCAAAATATAATCCACCACATCACGCCGACTGATTTGAACAGTTAATATGCACCATAGGGAGAGAGATCTGTTAATGACCCTGTTTTCAAACAACATTCACGTCTCTTTCAAGCTACAATCAGTGTCAGTGTTAACTCCCCCTCATCATCAACCGCAGCCATTTAAGACGTTCTTCCATCTTTCCAGTGCAGCGCTGTAGGCAGCAGAGCCGCGGGACGGCAGATGTAAACAGAGTTAATGGCTTTGAGGATGAATTATTCATCTGGAGCTGCGATGATTTATCAAAAATGGAAATGAGACCGTGGTTCAAAACTGGGTCTGGGTCGTCGCTTTGTCTTCTAACACGACAAGGACCCAAAACATATGCCGCTCCTGGTGAAGAACTACCTTCAGAAGACCAAAGTGAACTTTATTAACTGGCCTGCACAAAGTCCTAACTTAAATCCCATTGAAAATCTTTGGGGTGAACTGAAGACAAAGGTTCATGCCAGAAGGCCATCAAATCTGGAGGAGCTTGAGAGATTTGCCAAAGAAGAATGGGCTGGGATTCTTCAGGAGAGGAGTCAGAGACTTGTTGAAAACTACAACAAACCACTGCAGGCTGTTGTCCAGCAAAAAGGAGACACAACTGACTATTAGCATTGGCAAAGTCAAATAATGGAAGCATCCAAAATAAAACTAGGATGTTTGAAAAACCCATGTTAAAAATTCTTTGCTCTGTTTAACAGCACGTGGGTGATAATTATGAAACAATACATTTTTCAAAGGGGGGCTAATAATTGAGTCCTCAAGTGTATCAGTAAAAGAATACAGTTAATGCACTAGTACAAACTAAAAAAAAGGGAAGTGAACATCACGTCATCTGTCAGTGTGACAGAATAAGTAAGCAAAGAGATTAGAGAGAAGGGCTGCACAATTAATCACAGTACAGCCAAGTGTAATATCCAAATCCAAAGAGACTGCAGTTATCTGATAAAGATAAAGTGCATGTCAAAACATCATCATGATGAAACTCTGCAGCTCTGCAGGAACAGCATGGTCCAAAAACCTCCCTCTTCAGATGAAAAAAATAATATTTTAAATATTTTGTTGAAATGGCCGTTGAGATGTGAAAATTGAGAAGCCATGTTGATTAAGAATCACATAACCTTCAAAATAAAGGCAGTATGATTTGAATTTGACCATACGGTGTAGCTCTACACCTACCTACCTGCGTCCCGTGGCTTCTCTGTGCAAATGGTTGCAGCATCAGCTTGAACACAGTGAACTAAGGCCTAAGCCACATATTTTGCTCTTGCTCGAGAATGTGTCTTCATACACATAACATCCCCAAACGACTCTAAACACTGTAGTATATATGCCACACTTGTGGCGCAGTAATGCTGCCACAGAAATGCACCAAAAATGTAAGATGGCTCTGTGTGGATGAAGGATATAAAATGTCAGTAGATTCCCCCTGAGTTCTTGTGTGTCATAGAGGCCCAGCGAATTAGATAGAAACTGTTATGATGCAGTTGCATAAAAGCAATGATTAGTTGATGCATAGAATAAATAAAATAGAAGTGTATGTAAGCTTTCCATATTTATTTTATGAAATAATGAATTGAAGTTCCAGTGTGTAACAATTAGCAGGGTTTATTGGAATAGACTGAATAAATCCATTTGTTTTAATCATTATAAAATAAAATGGTTTTCATAGCCTTTTATGTTGAAAATAAACTTTAGGCAAGGACCTTGCTTCACTGTGGCAGCCATTTTGTGCCACCATGTTTGTACAGCAGCCTGAATGGGCAAACCAGGCGTAACTGCCACTGTAATGAACCCGACATTGTTGTGAAAGGAAGGAGTGAGGGGAGTCTGCAGTCTCACCAGTAGGGGTCACTAATTCCTACGTGTTGGACCTTTTAAAGTAGCTGTTGTTCATACCCAGGGCGTTGAAGGTGGCGACGTGCTCCCACATGTTACTTGGCTGGTCCGGACGCGGCTGCCACACCAGAGCGTCCACATCATGTCGGAGACAGAGGCAGGGCATTTCTGAGGGATTCACGTCCACAGTGAACAGGTACTGATGGCTGCTGAGATTCACCTGGACAGATAAAGAGAGAGAGAATATTTTTTGTCTTTAAAAAATGTCAAAGCGAGAGGAGGAACAGGAGCAGTGACATGTTAAAATACATTTTTCTTATTGTGTTTTACTGTGATAATAATGGTTATATAACACATTTGTCATCACGGTGACATAGTTGGATCATGAATATTCTCTACTTACATATATTCCTATGAATGTATCTGTAAATTAAATATATACTGTATTTTACATCTTTATTGCACACTTTGTAGTTTCGGTTTTTTTGTTGTGTTTCATAATTTTTTTTTATTTGTGTATTTGTGTTATTTAGTTGTTCTTTGTTCTCAGGTCTCTCTTAGAAAAAAGATCTGGTCTCAAAAATAAAGATTAAATAAAAATACATTTTGAAATAAGAGCAATTTGTGGATTCCAACTACTTTTCACAGGATTGTTGTTCATCAATTTCAGTTTTCTCTGTGTGCTTCTTCCCACATGAGAGATTCCTATCAGAGGCACTTCTCCATCTTGAAATTGACCCTGGCTGAACTTGCTGTCTCGATCCATGTGTGATAACAGCCATAAAAGTCTATTTATCTGCCATGCAGTCATCTCAATCTGATGAATGTGCTTGACGTAACAGCCTAGTGTGAGCTCTACTGCTATTCTGGTCTCTGACTCTATTTGTCTTGGATAGAAAATGACCATTGCTGTGACACTATCGCTCTTCGACATCTGGCTGTTTCACACATATTTACTCGAATCCACCCGCCGACACATCTCCGAGTCTGTCAGGCAGCGCAGCCTCGTCCATCTCAGCAGACACTTGACAGGCATTGAAACATCAGCATGAACCAGCCCATAGGTTGTTGGTGGTGGATGCTTGATGGCTGTGCACATTGACAAGCCATTTACCAAACCATCACTCCTCCACTCAAAACCTAATTTTCTTGGCACTTGTGTCTCACTGAGAGTATGTGAAAGACGTGTGCTACATACTCAGTGTGATCTCTGTCAAACAATCAACAACAAAGCATGACAAATATGCTTATAATAATATAAGTACAAGGGGTTAACCTGTGGTTTGAGATAAGATATGGCGCTTTTCCCTTATACAGTTCTAGCACTATTTGGGTCAACTTTATGCTTTTCTATTAGGGATTGTACCTGGTGGGTATTTTTTGGTACCCATCTGTCGAGGTTCCAACCAAGCTGAGCCGATACATGGTGTTACGTCAACAGACTTGCGGTCACTTATTGGTCAGAGAGTGTCACCACTGTAGGAATCATGAGTGCAAGGTCTGACACAAGAATGCATTTTTAGAAAATGTTACAGCGAGCATACATGGTTGCTGTCTGCAAAAATGCACTGTCATCCGACGTTGACGTGCAGACGTTCGTGTGGTTGGTGCATAAAACGATGTCACGGCAGTTTCACGCAGCCAGGCTATGACGACCCTGCCCACGTTGAGGAGATACTATGAAGTAATGGAAAAAAGACGTGCCTGATACCCAAACCAAAGTAGAGTCGTGTAGAGCTAGAGAGCAGTGCTCAAACTGTATAATGGAAAAGTGTCGATAATGTATGATTAAAGCAGAACTATGTCTTGTTGACTGTGATATTAAAGTTAGTTTCATATATAAAAAAGAAGTGCACTCATCTGCACCTACCAGTTTTATTAAAAATTAAATCCCCAAAGAAAAACAAATCAACCACACACACACACACACACACACACACAAAAGACGCATACACATAGGATACTGTTAACCTACTTTTTCATGGTTTCAAAGTCAGTGACTAAGCAGTGTTAAAAGATGACTAATAAAGTGTATGACAGACTCACACTGTTGGTATAGTGGTTAGCACTCTTGCCTTTGCAGCAAAAAGACCCAGGTTCGGTCTTCATGCAGTTCCTGCATGAAGTTTGCATGTTCTCCCCGTGTGTACCTGAGTTTTCTCCGGGTTCTTGGCTTCCTCCTTTTCCACAGTCAAAAAACATGCAGATTTGGGGATTAGGCCAACTGGATACTCTAAATTACTCTAACGTGGATGGTTGTCTCCATGTGTGGCCTTATGATGAACTGGTGACCTGTCCAGGGTATACCCGCCTCTCGCCCTATGTCAGCTGGGATTAAGCACCAGTGCCCCCCACGACCCTCATGTGGAGGAAAAAAGTGGTAGAAGTGAGTGAGTGAAACTCAGCTCTGGATTATTTTTTCAGTGATGAGGCTTCATGTCTTTTCCTGATAAGACAATGTAATCAAAGCTTGTACCAAAAAAAGTAAACAGACCTTAGTCTGTATCTTTTTTTTTTATTATTATTTTTGGGATAAAAATCATTATTGAATGACAAGGATTTCGGGGCCAGAAGCAACGCTGAGCACAAGATAAAAATTTAAAAACTAGAAAATCTATTTTTATTGATTCCTGTCAGAAAAAAAATAAAAGAATAAAAAAACACCAAAGATAAGCTCAACTGATCTAAAAAAAAAACCCAAAACCTACAAAACAGAAAGCAAACGTGCAAGGAGGAGTGATTTTTTTAAAGGTAATTTAACCCTTTCTGTGTCAGTTTAACTAGATGTTATCATTGTCTCTCATTTTTCTATCTTGTTTAATTGTGTATTGTTGTTTATCACTGTTGTTATGCATCCATTTTTATTTTATGCTGGCGAGCCAAAGACAAATTTCTACCCTGATGGACAATACAGTTCTTGGCTTTGCTATTGGGTTTAGTACAGCATTAATAATGCTTATTATGACGAGGTTTATTTATTTTTGGTTAAAAACAGCACATTTCTACAAAGCCATAGTTTTTCCATAAACAAACCACACTATAGACAGCACAGTGATTTTGTTTGTCCATAATAAAAAAAGGTTACAATTAGACTCAGCAACAGAGATGTGCTGAGAGTGAATTACTTGAAGTCGCCTGATTCAGTCTATAAAAAAAGCTTTTAGTGAAAACTTATTTTCATCAAAGAAGTTTAGAGGCTTTGAAGGACAGGAAATGGGAGAGTGGCATTACGAAATCAAAAGCATATGCACCTGCACACAGAGGCCAGATGTCTGTAATAACAGCCAAAATGTCAACTCTCTGTCATCGCCTCCACTGGTGTCGTCATGTTCCTGTAAAAAAAATTGTTTATACAGACCCACACTGTGTCCATGACGATGAGTCTTTTAAAACCACCCACGCATTTAGTTCCACTGAAGCCAGATATGGTCTCACGTCAGACATGACATGTGATTTTTGAACAGTGACAGTCATTCTGGAGACACAACTGTCCTGTTAGCAGCGGAGAACAAACAGGTTCCACACCATCTCCGTGTTCTCAAACACTCAAATCAGTCACACCAGCATCGCACCAGCGCTTACACAATACATGACAAAGTAGCTTACACAGTGTGTCAGGTTGGTCTCATCATTCAGAGAGGCAGACTTTAGCCTCATGTTGTTGACAGTTTCAAAGGCAGACTCAAGATTTAAAGCAACATGTAGTATTTCAATCTTCCAATAATGTCTCCAAATACAGTTCGATTAGCGCCCTCGTCAGAGCCTCAGAGAGTCTCCATCACCTGCACTGGCACTACGTAACATTTTGGTTCGAGTCATTACAAGAACACAAGTGAAACAAACCTCACTGCTTCGACTGCTTACTGCATACGTCAAAGCGCTCCGAGCAAGCGAAGCTGCTCTAAGTTTGGGGTCAAAGTTATACAGGAGTTGTTCTTTCACTGAAGATGGAAGAGACAGTGGAAAGAGTTTGAAGATTTGGTCGACAGAGTCAAAGAAAAAGCGGGAGGGTGATAGGATAAGAGGCCAAACAAGGGTGAATACTGGCCCTGCTTTCACTCACTTCAATCAAATGAAGGATTAAAGCAGATACAATGAGGGGAAAGGGGTAAAGAAAAGGAAAAGTGTGGCTTCCTGGATGAGCCGACTCACATATACAGATCAATTGTCCTTCAAATGGAGGATGGTGTACAGATTATAAGGCAGCTGCTCGCCTGGCTGCACTTTAGCAGTATAAATGGAGGAGGAAACATAAAGGGCTTTTATACACATCCAACTCTTCATCATAGCCTGGACGTGGACACTGTGCATTATATTTAATACTCATTATCAGCCCTTTATTATATAATGAAAAGCTTCATTTCACTCAGACTTTTGAGTTTTTGTGGTGCACTTTTTTTTTTTTTTTTTAAAGCATAAATACGGAGGTTATTTAGACCAAATGAAACAGAAACTGAGAGGAGCATCAGCACTGGACAAAGACTAATGTCCACGAATGAACTCAGCTTTCGCAATCTGCACCGTTTTTGTTTGGGGAAAGCAAAACATTCACCTTTATTCATTATTCAGCATTTTTATAATACTGAGTTTGTCGCATCTGCTTCTAAAAATACAAATTTGAATGCTCTCTCAGTGCTGACTCCAATTCCTCATTTCCATCTAAGGAATTTAGGACCCAAAGATGTCTAAGCTTGTTTTGAGATAAAACTCATAAACCAGTGTTTAAGTGTCTTCAACATGTTGCACCTAGTTTTTTCACCTTGAAAAATAAAGATAAGAACGATTGTGGCAGTTTTTCCTCACATGTCCTGGATGGAAAAAAGCACAACCTTCATTAATAATTTTTGGTTTTAAAAGTAAAAATAATAAATAAATAAATAAATATACAAGGATGAGTTTTGAATGTGGAGAAATGTTTGTAAATCTTCAAACCCCAGCTCCTGAAGGTTACTGTCAAAAAATCTTATCCAAAGCATCTGGATCACAGAGGAAAGCATGTTAGCTTGTGAACCCCATTGGAAAAGAAAAGCCTTTTATTTGTAAACTGAGAATTTGGTCTTGGTTTCTAGTCTTTAATTAGAAAATACATTAAAAAAATATGAATGAATATGTCCTGTGCTTGTTTCATTATGTACTTTTGAGCCGCTCTTGTTTTCCCTGCTATATATGTAGTATTTAATGCTATTTAGCCAAACTTATCATGCTAACAAAATTATAAATATTACATAATTTTCTGTGGGTGTTTACTACTCGTGTGTAATAAGGACCAAGTGTCAAATTCACCATCGCTAATTGCGTGCAAATAAAACTAATTCTAATGTTATTTATTGAATCATATGCTAAAACGGCCACTGACGTGTCAGTTTTAAGTGCTAATTAGCCAATTTTAGCATGCTAACACACTAAAATAAAATGGTAGGCATGATAAATATTGCATCATCCGCTGTTATTAAGTTTTTATTAAGCTGTGGTTGTATTGTCATTAAGCTGTGGTTGTATTGTCATTAAGCTGTGGTTGTGTTGTCATCCTGCTGGCTATGTCTATCAGTGTTTAGTGAATAGCCAATGTTGGCTAACATGACTGAAAACATCTAAATCAATCAATCAATCAATCTACCTATCTATCTGCCATTATAAATTTGAAATTATCAAATATTTATTTGAGAATTTCAATGACAACATCAGAAAAGAAATGATAAAATCCTACTTCCCATGAAATGGGCATCAACGAGGATAAGGACATCGTTTTAAGACTCTTGAAAGATTGATGTAAGACATTTTAATACCAATTATGCCCTTGTTCTTTTTTTACACTCAAGAATTCAATGCATTGTAAGACTTCTTAAGGATTTCTAGGAACCTTGCTAATATGTATGAAATATATACACACATATATGTGTGTGTGTGTGTGTGAGCCATAAAACATAAAAAAGGACAAAGAAAACAACCCTACGTTGAGTTATCACCAAGCACAGATAAAAACCAGCTCCACCGGTCCAAGTTCTTACTATTCCTGTCACAAGGACAGGTGATGCAGATGAAGTGGGCATGAATGTTCCTTATTTACTGGGCTTATGTGGTGCTCTTTGCTCGAGTGGCTTGTGAAAGGGTCAGCCAGCAGTGGCTCACAGGCTCACAGAGGCAGTGAGCATCAGGTAGCCAACAGCACACTTAAGGGGGGGAATGAGAAATGGAAGGAGACAGCTGAAATGACTGAAAATGTTAAACAGGATCACTCAGACCTGAAGGATTGGAGACAAAGTGGTTGCAAGAGAAGCAGAGACATGTTACTCACCACCTGAGTGGGCCTGAGTGATTCTCCGTCGAAATGTGTGAGGCTGGAGCTGTCTTCTGGGAAACCGTCACAGTCCTCCAGCTCTTGAGTGTTACAAGCGGGCTTGTCCTTGTCAGGGTTTCCGTTCTGCACAAAAAAGGAGAGAGAAATACAAATCTGAGGCTATGGTAACACTTGTTTTGCATTTATTAACATGCACAAAAGGCTTGATCTGTTCTGCGGGCTTTGAGTGGACCCTGATGACACAAGTGGAAGGTGAGGGTGAGACAGGAAGTGGCACAAAATGCTGCCCAACCTAAGACTGGGACAGACTCTGGAGACCAGAGTGTGACATGTGTTAAAAACATCAGGAAGAAGAGGTCCCCGAGCAGCTGAAGAGCAAAGTGACAGAGTTGGAGTAAGAGTTGGAGGTAGTACGTAGGAGAGAGGAAAGCTAAACGCTACAAGTTTGGATTGAATAAACAGTGTGTGGAAGGTTGTGACAAAAAAAATCTCCTGAGAAACTGAAGTGAGCAAAGGTTTTCTGCCTGAATCTTATCTTGTCTTTTTTACATGCATACACAGTGCTGTTATTGTTATAACTTTAGAGTGTATTGTCTCACCAGGTCTTCAGAGGTGAGGTGGGTCAGTCTTTCATGGATCAGGGCGGCCTGCTCTTCGCTCATCACAAGCTCACCTCTCCTGTCACCGACCACCAGCTCCGGCCACATGGGACCCTCACCGCGTTTCTGCAGTGTCACCTCCAGGCTGAGGACACATTCATACAACATTTCTCATTCAAAGTGTTGGGACATGTAAATGACGACGGTTAAACTCCCTGTAAAGTGCTACACCACAGGAAAACGTGTTACCAAATTATAATGCTTAAAACAAGCCTCTAATCTAAATTTCAGCAGCAGTCTCTGCTCCGAGACTCTGGGGAACATGTGTACACTGGAGGAGCTGAACACACTTTAAATTAATCGTAAACTTTTGATGGTGGAATAATTGGACTTTTTTTTTAGCTTTGTGAACGTCTTGTTTTCTTTCCCTCATATGACAAAATATTCACAAAAACTTACATTTAAGAAAATCCTCATTTTGAGGTTTGGGAAACACAAAATAGACTTTTTTTTTTTAACATTTTCTGACATTTTTTTGGACTAAGCAATTGCTATTCATAAAAAAATAAATGTTAGTTGCATCCACACACATATATGGGTTTATTCACCTGAGTGGGGAATAAAGTATGCAAACATCATTGTTCGGCAGCCTTTGTACAGAATATTAACGTAAATGCACCGGCATCAAACATGTAGAGACGTGCCTGCGCCTAATGCACTCTCACCCACACATACAGACCTGTACCATTTAGTGGGGACAAAAGTCCACAAACGTCGCTGTTTGTACAGAATATGAATGTAACCACTCTGGTATCAAACCACTTGTTGAAAAAAAACATGTAGATAAGAGACATATTCACCATTTTGGTCACAATTTAACAACATCCTGTACACAAACACAGAGCTGGTTTAGCCACTCTCTGCTCTCTGTCTCCCTCTTTCTCTATCAGTAGTACTGCAGCCTCAAAGCAGGAGTCTGCTCTTCTTTCTGTTCTTCTACTTTAATTTCTCTCTTTTTTTAAAGGATTTCAAATTAAGTTAAGATATTATTTGCTTGTTTCTGCATTGGCGAAATATGTTTTTTCCAAGACATAAGTCTCAGCTAGCTACCAAGCACTGATAAAGCACGCCAAGGGTTTTAATATCAATATAGCATTTGAAGATGAGTTACTATGCTAACTATGGCTCTTGGGTGTCTTTTTTTTTTAGACACACTTTTAAAAACTTGAACATGAGAGTGAAGAGGAACTGATTTCAGTCTTGACACAATAACTCTTTATTCCACAGTTCATGTTCTCAGCCACCATTTTCTAGGATGCATGTATACAATGTGTGAATAGGGGAGACTCAGCATTTACTTCAGAGTGATTTTCAGTATCAGTTACAGGCAGGAACAGTTGAGTCACCCCTCTTTCCTAATTGTCACGATTATGAGATGCTTCAAAAGCCAAAAACTCTGGTTCCACCATTTTCAAAAATTTGCCCGAGAGCAAAACATGCACTTCAAATGAGAATGAGGCAATCAACCTGTAAACGTCCAATCAGGAGCGGTGTAGTGGAATATAATGTAGTGTTGATGAGAAAGGTCAGAGAAGGGCACACAAATACAATCTAAAGAAGGATGCGAGCAGTTTGAAGTTGAGCAGAAGAATAAATCAAGAAAAACCAACCCAATTTCAAAAATCCTAAAAAGCAGGAAAGCAGCACATGCCCTTGATTATTTCTCCGCACTGAGCTGCACTTTCTTCTGGCCTCATTTATTGTATGGAAATTTAAACAAAAACGAGTTATCTCATCTGCAAATACAATGCAGCATTATGCAGGAACAAAGCCCGGCCATTTATTTTATTAATTACTATATCTAATCAGATGTGTTTTGACTGAAGCAGCAGCACTGTTTTTTACAGCCATGGTTCTCAAACTGTGGTATGTGTACCACCAGCGTTATGCAAGCTTCATCTGGCGGAACTTTGGAGGAAAATCAGAAATACTGTTCTACTGTATTTATTTACAAGGGTATGTGATTGGAGTGGAGCTGAGGAATTTTGACCGGAGTGTGTAGAAGATGAAACAAAAAAAAATAAATTAAATAATAAGAATTAAAGTCATTTAATCTCTCGCTACATCTTAATCTAATTTCATTATACCAGTGTCTGAAGTATATTTGAGGAAGAGGAGGAGGATGAGAGAGAAAATGATCTTACTGGGAATAAATCTGCCTCCTGTGAAAAGTCTGTAGCTGACTTTGCTCGGCCTGTTTACACCACTGTATTTTAATGTTGGTGATAACGGTGCTACTTTGAGAGATCAATATTTTCTCAGGTGGTACTTGGGACAAAAATGTTTGAGAATCACTGGATTACTGTAAATGTTAAAATGTTATATGTTAAATAGCAAGATCTTTGCTATAATACAGATCCAATATGAAGCTGAATGAATTCAATACAAGCACATGAGAGCCTGGTCATTATTTAATAAAGAGCAGGCTTCATGTTTTAATCAAATTATATTTTATCCAGTGTTATAAGTATATCTGTATGCATTCTCGCATGATCTTACCGGAATTAACAGTCACTGCAAAGAGTTTCTACTTTTTCCTTCAATCAACAAGCACATATTGAGTTACATATTGTGCTTTATTGTGCATTTTTGGCACGGAATGCATGACAATCTCACTAATGCAGTTTAGTTTTAATGAGGAGTAGAAATGCTCCCAACGGCTCCTTGGATTCTCCAATACTATTAGAGAGTATCAGTTCAATACTGGCCAAAATTACGGGTCTGAATATTAAAAAAAGGAAAAAAAGTAAAATGCTATATGATGAATTAACACTAAATGTGATGTAAAGACTTCACTAAAAGACAGGTAACATGGAATATAGATGTTTTTTGAAACTGCTAGGTCATAAATACATAAGCACAAAAGGTGATATTGGGTTATCCCCGATTACAACAGTTCAATAGATACAGCAAATAGTGATGACTGTCATTTGGCTTAATCATTTAACTTGTTAATCCATTTGTAACCAAGTACTAAATAAATCAAAAACTGTATTGTTATTTATTTTTATCTCATGTACTATTCCTATTGGAGACACTTTATATTACAATGCAGTAATAACACAGAAATTATGGGACAATTCATAAGAGAAGTATTATTTTTCATGTAACATTGAAGAAATGACTTGTTAATAAGCTACCATCAGTGTATACGTTGAAAAATGTTTGGGAAATCAAATATTGATATTCATTCTCAGTTATGTGCCACACTTTATTTTCAAAGTTAAACTATTGATGTAATGTTCAATGTCAGAACTTATTTCCTGGAAACCCTTGAGGTAATTTCTTCATAAAAAAAATTAAAATAAAATAATCGGAGTTTGAAAATGCTCATGTTTCTATTTAATTTTAAGATGATAACAAGAATACTGGAGGTAATGCTTTCTGTCTTACCAAGAAAGAATAATTCAGCTTAGATTTATTTTTAATGATTGGGACATTTCCCCCCCCCCCCCAGGTATAAAAATATCCTACTGCTTCCCAGTGAGTGCACACTGCAGCCCCAGTCTATGAATCAATCCTTCCCTATTGTACTGGAGTAAACCATGTGTAAAGCTGGAGAACCATAAGACGATATGAGAGGGACACAAAGGGCAGCTTGTTAATTCAGCTCCGGACAAAGGAAAGTAGGATAGTGCTCAGCTGTGTGATCTACAAAGAGCATCACTCATCGTCCATATGGAAAAATATGCTCCATATCACGATGGGAGTGAGTTTTTTTTTCCTTTTTCTTTTTTGTCATTATATTTACAACGTAAAAGGAAATGCAAATGTAATCCACAAGCTTGATGCACAAAAAATACTTTTCCCGGATCGATTTACATAACAAACGCACATTTACTCATCATGGAAACAAACAAAAACAAGCTGAATTTGCATTTTGTTTGGCTACTATAATGTTCTTTGTGTGTCCATGGAAAAACAGGTGTATTTAATGAATGAAAGTTTATCTAGATAGATACACACAGCTGCCAAACAGCAGATATAGGGACACAAACAAAAAAAGGTCACAGGCTGCCGGCATCACTCAGTAAATGCTGCATTACAGTAAAATCTAACTTTAGTAGATGAGCAGGGATTAAAAAATGAAATAAAGCCTACAGGGTAAATACCCACATACAATTCTTCAGACTTCTGCCTTCAACCCTATCGAGAATTACCAGGAAACCAACAAATGTGCTTTGTAACATCATATTATTACAGTGAATGGAGTGCTGGAAAAAAGGAAGAAGACAGAGCTCATTGAGACACAGATGAAGGGTCTAAAATTAGGGGATATGACTCAACATGTATTGACGAGTAGATTAATAGAATCAGTGCCTATGAAAAACCATGTATCTGGGGGTTTTTATGCTTTATTGTTATGCTACAATGAATCAATGTGGATGCTGGAGGCGGGAAAAAGAGCGAGTTTCACAACCAGAACACCTTCACCCTCCACTGTGCCTGCTGCTTAGCAATCACTGCCCTTCCTGTTCTTCAGTGTGTCGTGTTTTTGTTCTCAAGTGGCGACCGGCCATGACGTCAGTCCCTGCGAAACGCCGTTTTTAAAGCCTCGAAGTCAGTATTTCTGCCATGTTGTTTTATTTAAACAAGAACAGACCATATTTGGAACCAGTCTGAGATCCAGATGCTATTGCAGCTATGAGACAGTACAGCAACTCTCTATAAATGCAGGGAACGCATAACTGGCCATCAAATCACTCGAAAGTTGACTTATTAAAAAGCTTCCAGTGTGTACAATGCCGACTTTGATGTTCGAATAAGAAACGAAAGAGATATCAGTAGAAATGCAACAGATATATCACTAACAGAGCCACCTTAGCAAACCCTCCAACAGACAAACACAGTGCAGAACTACTGCCAAATATCCTATGCCTAACATCGGCCCCAACAATTAGCCAGGCCGATAATCGGTCGACTATAAACTACTTATTATTTACATTAAAAACTGTAAAAACAACATGAAACAATGATTGAAACTATTCAAAAGCACAACCTGATGCAAACCAAGACACCAAGCTCATAACTCTAAAACTCTGCACCGTGTCAGTCACTATGTTGACATGCATTATGGATGCAGAGCGACCGAGTCAGGCAATTTGACAACTTGCCAAGTCTGAGTATACATGCGGAAGAGAAATTTGATTTATTGACCGTGTACGCCTGACTGCTCCTCCATAGGTGGTGCCATCCCTCTCTCTATAAGATAGTGCTATTGGATCAATTTAATTTTAACCTTTTCCGACACAGCTGCCTGAGCATGAAAGCTGTCTCTCTGTCAGTCCTAAAGTGAGTCTTCTCCGTAGCTTTGTCTCTAGCTGATGCCATGGCGCTGTTATTTTCCGGCAGCAGTACTGCAGTTTATACGTCGTCTGCTTCTACTTCCAGGTCATAGACCGTGGAGGAAATTTGGTGCCAGCTCGAAACTCAGAGTCCAACCCCAGTCCGTTTAAGCATATACATTCAGCAGTAATTGGATTTTGAATTGAATTATCAAGATATGTTAGTCCAACTAAGAATTGTTCAATTTTACTTGGACATTCAGAAAACCAAACTACTGTCTTTGTCCAACTAAAATCTGAATTTTCCACATGCATGTAAATGCACTGACTGTAAACATAAATGTTCCATGCATTCCCAGAAAATGACACTGAAATGGACATTAACTGGGTGCATTTTACAATGTGATATTCTTTATGATGAATAAAGAAGACTTATGTTTGTGCGTTCCTCCATCTAATTCAAAAGCAACATTCAACTGAAATGTCGCTGTCATTTATTTACTGTGATATTTCTTGCTGTGCTTTGCCTTGTGAAAAAAACAACAACAAACAATTCAGTGACAGCAACTGCATAGAATCCAGACGGCAAACCTTTTGTCATTTCTGATGATCCAAGCGCTGCCTTCAGGGTCTACACTTCCATGCATCTGACCTTCCAGCAGAGGAGGGAAACCCTGAACTCGGATGGAGATGTTGTCTGGTGTCAGCCTGAACTGCACCTCCTCTCTGGTGACACCCTCAGGCATGCGTACGCACACGGTGATGTCCTCCATTGTCTGCTGCCAGAAGTAAATGGGATCTGAATTGAAACGTGGGAGAGAAATGTGAGGTACTAAAGTTAATGGCAGTTTCCGTGCCAGCTGTTACTGAGTAACACATGCAAACGGAGGAGTGGCGGCATGATGAGACTGAGGCGGAGATTACAGCAGAATATTCACTGACACTTCAGATGGGAGTCTATTACAATAAATCAGTTAGTACAGCACAAGAGGGGACTACACAGTATATAGACGAGGACTGGTAATCAGTCCTTTGCACAGCAGGAATTTTAACACGTTTTTTTATTATTTCATAACTTCACCTTGGACAGTCATGTGCTTCATTCAACATTCTTCTAATTTTTCAGCTCAAAAGTTTTGTTGATACATTTCTTTTGAAGTTTTAAGCTATAAAAAAAAAAGTCAACTTGTAGCCAGACTCGGACCAATATTTTGAAAATTTTCATTTGTTGACCTTTCAGAAATAAATATATAGATTTCATCTAAAATGATCATAATTAGGGTTTAGTCCATGATCTGGTGCTCAGATCATGGACTAAACCCTAAGTAACAGCAATTTTAAACGTAAATTGGTATTGAAGCTGGGGTAGGAAACCTATTTTTGGTAATAATAATCAATGACTCCTTAATAAAACTACACTGATATTTGAAAAAAAAAAATCGAGAAATAGGAGAGAACTAGGCTTCTACATTTTCTCTAGACTCCGATTCTAGCCTTGCAAATTCGAATCAGTGGCAGGAGATATAGACCAATCACAGAGCAGTTCCAAAAAGAGAGGGTGCCTCCTACTGGCTGCTCTAATCAATAACAGCATGTGCATGTCTCTTTAGAGGAAATGCTGTCTTTTCTTACACTGTAAAGAAACCTAAAAACCTAAAAAGTCTGAAAATAAAAAGGAGAGCCAAAGAATAAATACAGTAAAATCAGTCATCGGTCACTTGTGTCTTCTGTGTTTGTGCTAAACTGGAGGGAGGTGCTAAGGACAGAGATTCCATCCCATAATGCAAACATTTAACAATGTAGAAATGAGGCTCAAAGATCAAGCATTTCTGCAGTAATGAGCTGACAGCAGCCAATAGATTTTTGTGTCATCTCTGCTGAGGATCAATCGAGGAGCTTACGTGCTCCAGCCGTGTTTTCCTGCTGGTGAGAACAAGATCTCCAACAGCACTTTCAGATTTCAATCAGATTTAGTGCAGCGATCGGGCCACTGGCCAGGAAACCCGTGGAGTTGTTTCTGAAGTGAAGCCAAGCCAAGTGCTGACTTGTGTTTTTTTTTTTTCTTTTTAAAAGGATCTCTTGAAATTAAGAAAACGAACAGGGCCATTTATCATGAGCTGCCGCTCTTAATTGAATTAAATTAAAAAACACAGTACGTCTTCCATCACCGACTAATTTTACGTGGAGAGAATTAACCAGATTAAAGACAACAGTCTGAATGAGACGCTGTCAACGTAAACAGCACTTTCTTTCATTTCATTAACCACAATACGGTCATACAATATAAGATTAAGACTTGGAGCATACTGATCTTCATTGTAGACATGTAAATGTTTAACAATTTTTCACAGAAGTGAATGTAATGCCGACAAATAATCAAATCAGTTTTTCTCTTCCAACCTGATAGAGCCCAACAGAGATTTGACCAAAAACTGACCTGAACCTGACAGTTAGATTTGAGTTGTTGTGGAGGGAAAAAGAAACACCAGGTCACACACCTTTCATTTTCTACTTATTATTGCTTATTTTTACATGTTGTATATGCATTTTTTTTTTTTATTGTTTACAGTATTGTATTTCGCTCCTAATTTTCTACAGTTTTAACCTCCACACGAGGGTCATGGGGCTACTGGAGCCAATCCCAGCTGACATAGGTCTAAAAAGAAAAGGGGGTACACACTGGACAGGTCACACATACCCACACCTATGGGTCACCACACTGACACGGGGAGAACGTTCAAACTCCGCACAGAAAGGTCCTCTTCAAACCAGGACTTGAATAGGTGACCACTGACCCATGTGTACTTAGGGGGGTTTTCAAAAACCCTCAAGGGCCTTGAATTTATTTTCCAAATGCACGAAGTTTCAAAGATATGTTTTAAGAAACAAATGACTGATTGATTAAGAAAATAACAGACAGATTAGTCGATAAGGAAAATAATGGTTGGTTGGAGCACTAGTGTAAACAGTAGTGAGAGAGTGTTTCTGTTCAGATTGTGGTTAAAACTGGATTTTTATAAAGCAAAAGGACACAGACCTGCCGAGTTTCTGCTCTGAATCTGTCCTCATTGTTACCAAACAAATGTTTTTTGTTTTTTTTTCAGTCATCAATGATGACACCTGTACTGTGTGGTAGCCCATAATGAACAACACAATCATTTATCAGAGAGAGTGTTGGTGGTGGAGGTGAGAGCAGATGTATGAATGAATGAAGGTCAGCAGAGCCGTGTAATAACTGGATGAACCACACAGAGGCTTTATAAATGAGAAGGTAATCATAAATGAAAAAGAAAATAGTCTCATCTCAAACATTGATCGGAAACAGTTTCACAGCCTCGTCTTTTGTTTCCCCACAGTCAGAGGTTTCTAGTGTTCAATGATAGAAATGTTTATTCTTTTATTAAGCCCGAGTCCATCTGTAAGAGCTGTTTCTCTGCTTTTTTCCTTAAACACACACCGACGTCATGACAGTTTGCAAGAACAAAATTGTGTTTATAAGGAATCTCAACAGATGAATGTGCTGTCATCATATTTGTGTGTGTGTGTGTGCACCAGTGTTTGTTGCCTCTTTAGGACTTTTTTCTGGCGTAAACACTGACCTTGTCAGGACCAGCAGTCGTCATGGAGACCAAAACCTAGTTCTAATAGAGCAGAGCTTCATTTCTGAGGAACTTGATTTGTGGTTATGCATCTAAGCATCAGTATAACCATAAATATATGGTTATATGTATATATATGTATTCATATATAGCAGAAATATCTAATTCTGCTGTATATGAATACACACATCAGTTTTAATCAGAATTTAAATAATCAAAACAATTCTGCTACTTATAATTAGATGATACTAAAATAATAATAATTTATTTAGATACCAATTTTCTTAAAAAATGTGCTTAATCAAATAAAACCAAATCAAATATTTCACAGCATTCTGCCTGGTAAGGCAAAGAAGGTCATCACAGATATCACCATATGACAATTTCCAAAATCTAAGACCGTTTCTTGTCTCATGTCACAATATAGATATAAATACAATTAGGTCTGCAACGATTATTCAATGAATCGATTTTTAATTGATTACTAAATTAATGTGCAACTATTTTGTTTGATTTCTAATAATTAAAACAGGCTTTCCGGCTTTATAGCTTCTTAAAATTTAAAATTTTCTGGTTTCTTTGCTCCTTTTGACAAAGAAATCATTAAAACTGAACAATTTTGGTTTGTGGAAAACAAAACATTTGACAATGTAATCATTATGACGCTTGGGAAACAACCATTCAACATTTTCTGGCATTTTATGGAACAAATATTTGATTAATCGCAAAAAAATAATGCATTAATAGATAAATCAATTTAAAAAACAAAAAAAAATCATTAGATATAATCGACATATACTGCCTAGCCCTAGTAAAAATATTAAAATGAACTTTTGATTGAATCAGATGTTTCCATAAAAATAGTAGACAGAAATGAGTCCAAGCAGAATAATCTTATAATGTAATCTTCATACACATAATTCTGTGCCAGTGTTCTCATAATGCACTTGCTTGTTTAGAGAGAGCTGTGAGCCTGAAGTGTCATATACTGTGCACAGTAACACTGTGTGATTACTGGCACAGCCCGAACACTGACAAACCGTCCAGTTCTGATGAAACTAAAACAAAACAAAAAAAAAAAACCTGCTACATATCTGGCAGCAAAGTGAGGAACTGAGACATGTTCATTATCGCCGTTTTGTTGCTGCCTGAATCGACAGAGAAACTAATAAGAAGGGAAAAGAGCGGAGCTGCCTAATCTCTCATTTCAAATCTCTCATTGTCTCTTTCACACTTTTCCGTTTGAACTCTGCGAACTGTCGACCCGCTGTGAGCAGCAAATGGAAATTTTTTTCAAAAAAAAAAAAAAAAAGATGCACTTAAATTTCCAGAGACTATAACCACATACACAGTTTACTATGTACTTGTCTACTTGTGTTTGTGCTGCCTCCTCACCACTTTGAAGATGCCTCCTCCCTTACCATCTAATACACTTTGTGTTCTTTAAAGAAGAGGAGCAAAGCACTGATAAAAGGATGGGCTAAAAAGCTGCCATTATTCTGCATCTGCACCAACACAAACACGCAGCTACTCTGCTTAGGACACTGCATTTGGACAGTCTTAACAAGGCATTATCCCAAACTGTAACCATAACAGTCAATGCCTAACCCTAACCACAATTCATATCTTTGCCCTAAACTTGACCAGTTCCTCAGAAATGAGGTTCTGTCTCATTAGGACCAGGTTTTGGTCTTGATGACGACTACCGTGTTTATGCCAGAAAAGGTCCTAAAAGAAGTAACGCACGTTTGCGCAGCATCAATAGTGAGGACACTCATAGACATAATGCATTTCCTAGCCCTTTACCCTAACCTAAACCCAGTTCTAATCCTAACCCTAAAACCAAGTCTTAACCCTCAAAAAGCTCTTTTAAGGGGGACAGAGTGTGAGTACCAGCTAAAATGTCCTCACTTTCCCAAAATGTCCTTACTCCCTATGATTTATAAGTTTTTTGGTACTCGTATATATATATACACACCTACAAGAACTCACACACACAAACTTGTTTTACCTATCTCAGTGAGGAAACCTCGTAGACATAATGCATTCCCTAGCCCCTTATCCTAACCTTAATCACAACTAAACGCCGAAACCTAACCATACAAACATGTCTGAACTCTTAAAAAAAAAAAGCCCTTTAACCTCATGGTGACAGACGAAATGTCCCCACAGAGATAGGTAAGTGTTTTAGTCCCCACAAGGATAAAAACACGTACATCCTGGTTTCCATAACTTCAGAGGACATTACATTAACTTGTATTAATTTCCCGGAAACTTACTCTAACCTTAACCATATCTACTACTGTCCTAACTCTAACCTTAACTTAACCCTAACCTCATCCTGTTTTATGGGGATTTTTGTGGCTATTGTCACAATGATACTGTATAAACAGATTTAGGTCCCCACAACAGGAGCAATAGCTAGAACACACACATTTTTGCACAGCAGTCGTGGTGACATAGACATAATGGGTTTCCCCTAATCCTAAAACCAGGTCCTAACCCTCAAAAAAGCCCTTTTAATGGGTGGCAGAACATAAGGAGCAGCCAAAATGTCCTCACTCCCTATGGTTTATAAGTTTTTTGGTCCTCACAAAGAGACACATACAAGAACACACACACACACACTGCTCTGTCAGGGTCAGCCCAAGGTTTTTAATTTGTGCATTAAATCCTTCGTAAAAAAAACGAGTGAGTGTTTGCCGACATGTTCAGAGGTTTTAAATGTAACTCATCTTAAAAACATTAAAAGGTTTAAAATAAAAGGAAAACGAAACAAAAAAAGCCCAGCTGAACACAAATGTGGATTTTGTTTTGTTCCATGGTTTTGCTGAGTGTTTTTGTGAAGAAAAGTTCAGATGGTGTGAAAACCACCCCCGTGATGTGGTGACAGAGCGAGCGCATGTGAGATACAATCGTGCAGCCAAGTCAATAATTCCACTGTAACTATGAAACGCATTGTAATCACTGCAGAGAGATGAAGGCCACTCTTCTACACAATATATTCTCATACCTAAGGTCCAGTGTGTCATATTTAGGAGCAGTTATTGGCAGAAATAGTATATCACTTGGCAGCTATGGCCAAAATGGTGATCAAAATTATTATCAGTATTTAGATTGTGAATATTTATTGGCAAATTGGGACAAAACATTTTAATTTTAAGAAGAAATCTGCTTACAAATCAGCCTTTGAAACTTATTTGGGAAGTTCTGGCCTCAGTAAATGAAAACTATTCTGTCATTTAGGGCTGCAACTAAAGATTATTTTCATAATCAACATCTGCTGATTATTTTCTTGATCCAACAAACGATTGTTTGGTGCATTAAAGGTCAGAAAATGTTGAAACATTTTGATCAGAGTTTACCAAACCTGGAAATGATGTCTAGTTTTTTTTTCCCACAAACCAAAATTGTTCAGTTTTTATAATTTCTTTGTCACGTGGAGCAAAGAAACCACAAAATATTCACATTTAAAAAGCTGAAAAACCATAAAGTCACTGCTTTTAATTATTAACACTCAAAATGAGTACTCAAGTAAAAAAGCGCATGACATTAGATACCAATTATATGACAAAATTATAATTAAAAAAAAAAGCGTCACTTTATAACACTTCTTTAATTTTAAGCCTCATGATTTGTGTTGTAGCAGAATTAGACCATATTTATAGTCAATTTTATTGTTTCTAAGACAAGTTAACATTAAAAAGCTAAAGAAATAAACCAGGTATTACCTTAAAGGAAAGGTAATAACTGTATATAAAACAGTAGATATTTTATTTTAGAGTGTATTCACAGCGTATTGTCACTCACAACCTGTGTGCAGCTTTATATCCACATATACAGTATCTCCTACATTGGGATACAGACTAAAAATATCCAATTATTATTATTTAAAAGCCATCTCACCCAGCCTTAGAGAAATATTAATTTGATTTCTATCACAATGTATATCGTGATGAGATTATTATCATCCAGCCCTAATGTGAACTGTGGTCAGGTTAAAGTTATGTGGTCAGGAATTGACTGGTTAAGTTATAGTTGCTGACAGGGTTTTGATTTGGCTTTTGTTAGGTGTGAAGTTGTGAACCAGTATTTCCCAGCAGCATCTCTGACCCACCTGTCTTGTCCACGTCCATTGGCTCTGGTTCAGGCTGCTCCACGGGACGACCGTCCACGTGCGTGAAGACAAACGGCTTCTCCGAGGCCACCATCAGTCCCTTCCCCTGCGGCTCCACGGCTGCGTAGTGAGGCACCACCTTCCCCCTGAGGACTCTCTGCTTCTTCACCTCATACTTCTTCTCCTGTCCTGCATGAAGACCAAAAAAAAAAAAAAAATGTCACGATTTAAGTTAAGTGGAAAATAATTTTGCCCGGACAGACAGCGACTGTGTGAGGAAGTCACTTCCATCAGAGAGAAAGTTTCTCTGCTCTCCGGTCAATAGCTACGTTTCTATCAGCCTGTTTTTCCACACAAAGACATCTTGAAATGTCGTGTAAAAGTCTTTACTCTGGAAGCTTTTGCAGCTTTCTGGAAAAGCTGCAAGTGCAATGGAAACAGAGTCTGCAAGAAGGACAACGGTTAGAAATACACGGGCTCCAGATTTCGCTCCATATTTTTTAAAAATAGATATTTAATAGCTATTCTTATAAACAGTTTTTATGTTATATTAGAATTTTTAGGTTGTCTTTTTAGGTAGATTTACTTTCACAAAACAAGTACATGTTTGTAGGTTTGCTTCAGTTTAGCCTCACTTATCTTACAAATAAATACCTGTTTTTAGGTTATCTTTACATTTAGTACTTGTATGTATGTATTTTCTTAAAATAAATAAATGTTTTATGTTACATTTTATTCTACTACTTATTCTCACAAAATAAATACACATTTCTGTGGCTTTTTGTTTTAGTGATTATTCTTCTAAAATAAAATACACATTTTTATGTTAACATACAAACAAACAATAGCATTAACGGGAAGTTGCCGCACTTTTCCACATGCGCACACAAAAAAAACTGTTTCCACTATGGATCGTGTGATGACAAACAGCATGAAAACACCACAGTGCTTTGGTTTGACGTCATCCAATAGCACTGACTTATTTCTTATTCTTCTGTAGTGACGTGGACTTTTGCACCACCTACTTTTCCTCTCACTGAACTAACTCGCAATACTCTCTTAAAAGCACCTCATAAATGCACATTTTCTTTTACTAAATATTTGAAAATTAGGTTATAATTTTACCACAAATCATGCTACTATCATTTCCTTTGACAATTTACTAATGTTGACAATTAGATTAGAAGCAATAAAATGTTTATTTGTACCTGAAACATTTGTAGATATAACCAAGCTGAGCTGTTTGATTAAAAAAAATTAAATTTTAAAACCTAATTAAAAGTAAAGATTAGACACCGCTGATTAATGTAAACAAATTGCAGGGCTAGTAAATGAACAAGGAAACATTAAGCTCCGGCTCGCAGATAATCAAAATGCCGCATCTTTAAATCCAGCTAAATGAGCAGGGGACTCTCCAGTGGCCACTTTTTCTCCACATCCATCTAAAGTTTGACTCAGTCAGTTCAATGAAAATATGTCTCACAAATGTTTACATTAGAAAACATTCATCTCAAATGGGATTTAATAATTAAAGCCCATTAAAGGCTACATTTGTTGTGTTTCTCACTATTAAATTGTCATCAACTGGATGTAAACAAGGGGAAATAAAGAGTTAAATAACAGGTTTGAAAATCTGACCTAATGACTGTATGTATGTATGTATGAATAAGTCACATTTATGTTGCAACACATCAGGTCAGTGCTACACTCGCCTTGTGCTGCAGTGTTTGCGACTGTGACCCATTCTAGCGACACCGAGTGTCCACTTCCTTTGGTTTCCTGCGGGTCCATCTGGATGCGGAGCAGCAGAACCTCCACGGTGTGGACTCCAGCCTGGACGTGTGATACACTGTGGACGATGATGAAAGGCTCGCCCATGTTTTCACTGAACATTGGCTGCAAGCAAATGCAGAAACAACAGAAACATGGTCAGTTTACCAGGATAGAGTTGATAAATAAATAGACGTCACGTGACTAGACTAAATGATAAATCAATCAAAATTGTATCTGTAGCTGTAACAATGATTATTCGATTAATCGATTACTAAATTACCCATACTAAAACAAGTTTTCTGATTTTTCAGCTTCATAAATGTGAATATTTTCTGGTTTCTTTGCTCCATATAACAAAAATCATTAAAAACTGATTAGTTTTTGTTTGTGGATAAAAGCAAGACATTTGAGAATATCATCATTTCTAGGTCTGAAAACACATTCAACAACATTTTTCAACATTTTCTGACATTTTTGCAGACAAACAAGGGCGTGATTAATTGATTACGAAAATAATTGTTAGTTGCAGCTCGAGTCAGTCATTATTACTATCCTCTTTTTAAAATCTAAAAAAATGCTCCTGTTGGGCTCTGATGCTTTTCTTTAATAATATTATCCTGATGCCTTTTTTGACCTTATGGACACTGTCGTCATGGTGACCGTTGCTTCCTATATTCTGGTCCAGTCGAAGGGAGCATCCCGGAGTCTAACTTCTCTTTTATTCCCTCCGTTCCGTCCTTGGGTTGTAAGGACATTTGGTAGTGAAGTGGGAGTGGGTTGGGAGTCATTTAGGATTGGGCCGAACTGTTCATTGTGTCAGCAGGAGTTAGTGTAGTTGCACCTCTAATTTCTCACCAACAGAGGCCAGTAAAAGGTCATAAAGCAATCAGTCCCCAACCTTCACCGTGCACCCTGGATAAGTTAACAACTCCATTAATTCTACTGCAGATGTATATATACACAGAGAGAGTGTGTTCTTGTACTTGCTGCAGAGTGAGGACCAAAAATCGTATAAACTCTACAGAGTGAGGACATTTTGACAAAGTCAGGACATTTTGGCTGGTCCTCACTGTTTTTCACCCTTTAAAAGGGCTTTTTTAGGGTTAAGACTTGGATTTAGGGTTAGAATTGGGCTTAGGTTAGGGTTAGGGGCTAGGGAATGCATTGTGTCTATGAGGGTTCCTCACTCCGATAGAAGCGCAAACGTGTGTGTGTGTGTTGCTGCAACACTCACTTCCCACTTGGTGTGGGAGCCATCTCCTCTCTTGCCGGTGCGTAGGAGGAGGAGGCGTCCGCTGCCGTCACTCACAGCAGCCCAGGTCGCGGAGGTGAGGCCGATGGAGGCGCAGACACGGTCCTCACACTGGCTGGAGTCAGCAGGAAGACAGAAAACCTCTCTGGGCTTCCCGAGGGCCGTGTCCTGGATTCACAACACACACAGGGAGTCAGCGCTGCGTCCAGCAAAACACAAAACAATAGCGGCAGATTCAGGGACATTTGCAAGATGTACATTTTAATATGTAGGTGGACCAGGAGGATGCTTAAGAATATTTTCTTGATTTATTTATTATGTATTATCAGGTTTATGAAACACAAGGTGTATTCTGTTTTTAAATAGGTTTGATTTTATGTCTGTAATCCCAGTCATAATTCTCTAAAAGCCATTGAATTGGGAACAGTTAGATTACATTTACATTTCTTGACTCAATGACTTTTGGAGAATTTTGACTTATATATATAAAAACATCAAAACCCAGATTAGCATGCTAATGTTTGGACTTTTTTTTCCAAGCATAATGTTGCCTCATGACTGGACCATTAATTTGTCACTTTGACATACAGTATGTGAACACACAGGAACAAAAACCACCAAAGAGGAACAAACTTTAATTAGAAATTTAAAAAAATCAGTGTATAAATGACAAACAAGCTTAAGCTTACATAGATATGACCGTAAAATATTAACATTTAAGAAGCAGAAAAATCAGAAACTTTATTTTAATTATTGAAAAAACACTCAAACCGATTAACTGATTATCAAAATAGTTGACGATTTGGAAAACAAGTCTAGAATAATCTAATCTTTAGACACTTTAATTTGTGATATTGTTATTGGGCATGAAAGAGTGATATCGAGCTTTCACTACTGAGAAGGGAAAAAAAAATAATGGAGTGTATAAGGCAGTCCAGTCATGTCTCATGAAGACTCAAATACAGACACCATCAGAGTAGGATTTGTGAACTACAGATGCGGAGAAAGGACGCTGCTTTCATATGAAAAGGGCAGATCCCAAAGGAAAAACTCAGCGATTAAAATTACATTACGAGATAATTTGCAGAATATTGTAATATTATGAGAGTGGAGCAGAAGGAAACCTATAAGGCAGAACCTGAACAACATGTGCTCATCACAAAGGGCCAAAGGTACCAGTTGTCATGTGGCCGCCCATGTGACTTGGCAGTGATTCACAGCTCTCAAAGCGTTATGAGTAATAGACAGATATGCAGCCACATGAGCATCAATTACACATAGCATGAGGTAAATGGGTCTCAGAAGGACTGTGCAGACGCAGTGGCCGTGTTGTTGCCATGGTGCGCGACACTGTGTATTATGTACATAGTGCAAGATGCACCTTTGAGGTTATTTTCTCCATGTGAGCCGTTACTGTCCCAAAGAGATTGCGAACCGTGGACTGTGCGCACAATGTGCAGACTGGCGTGATATAATTCGCCGTGGACGTACACAAAAGCTCCTGCCTGGGATGATAATTATTGTGCTATGATTGTAATTAGAGTTTCAGCAAATGCGTTTCCATAAGGGGTCATTTAATGGAGCCAGTGAAAGCTAGAAAATCTGTGTCTGATGACCATTATTTGGTAGAGTTCAGACATGAAAAAGAAAACAAATGTAGCAGCAATTATCTCTAATCATGGTCAATAATGTCTTGAACATAAAAGAAGCCTCAGAGGAAAAGGTCAGCGGGATGATTCTGCTCTGGGTAACAAACTTGGATCAGAACCACGAGTCAATTCTGTAGGTAATCACCTGTCATTAACCACAGACACACAAGGCCCTGAAGAACTTCATCTTCTGGGCTGATTCACACAACGGACAAAAGAGGAGAAATAAAAATAAAATTTAGCCACATTTATTGGTGATGTTGTATGCTGCAGCTGAATATCCCTTCCAAGTGTGCCGGGGAACTATGTAGCCTTCAGTTTAAAAATGGGCATTTCAAGCAAAAATGCTATTTGAATATTCAGCTTAATCCATATTCAAATATTCTAAATCCCAAACTTAAGAGTGCCAGGGCCCACTTTAAAATCCAAAATGAACACACGAGACATGTGAACCTGGGGATACAAATATTCTGTGCAGACAAATAATCAGTCCACTTCACTTTTAGCCTTTAATAGGCAGAAAATATTACTAGAACGTTGAATCATGCTATTCAATTTGCATATCCTTCAAAATAAGAATTTTGATGCACAGATTAAACCCCATGCACAGCTTTGGCTCAGTGTAATAGTTTAGCAGACCTTTGAATTCCCGCCGCTGTGTCGAAAGTTCTGACTGCACGTCATCCCTAACACCTGTTCTGATTGGTTAGTTGTGAAGCAGAAGTGCCGAAAAAAATGACCATCCGAAAATCCGACAATCCGAAAAATAAAAGCCATGAATCAACAAATATGGTGTCATCTGGTATCACAGGTCAGATAAATTGAAAATAACACATAATTTGGGCTGATATGATTCCTGTAATAAGTTGAGTAATTTGATAAGTAAAATTACTCGAGGCAGTGTTCTATCCGGATGGTTATTTCAGCTCCATGTCCCTGTTTTTTTATCATTTTACTCGATTAATTGCCAGATTAATTAACTCGATTACTCAGTTACTAAAATAATTGATAGCTGCAGCCCTACACATAATTGAAATTCCATGAAATTCCATTTTGTTTTACTGCAAAGTACTTCTTAAAATCCACTGTACATAAATGACAGCAATTTCAAACTGAATTACAAAACTGAAAAATAAAAACATTTATCAATATTTACTGATCTTTCACAGCCCACCTGCACAACCTCCACTGCCCACTAGAGGCCCACAGTGTGTTAAGCTGTGCTTCAAGATGGATTCAAGAAACCTTGTAAATTTTAATCACTTCTGCAAACACATACAGGTACTCGAAATAAATGGTTGTAGATGCTGCCACCTTGTGGTAATAGATGCACCGCAAATACAGTAGTCATTCGAGACGAAAGAATTTTATCAAAATACTTTTGCCCATCCCTTCGCCAGCTGGAAATCTAAACTTAAAAGTAGTTGAGTTTCTTCAGGAACTGGAACAATACAAACATTTTTTCTGGGCCGATACTGATACCAATTACAAACTTGAATATCAGTCTGATACTCAGTCTGACCTGTTCAACTATGAAGCTGTTAAGAACAAACTCGTGCCATTCGGAGCTATACAAAAAGAGATAATTCTCCAACTGTGTAACAAATATCCTTCTCCCATAATTGAGAAATATACAACCCACAACATGACTCTGCTAAAATGCAGTAAATCATTTTTATTTATGTTTTTACAGACTTTGCATGGACCAGGAGGCAACTATTTGGCTTGAGGACTTTTCATTTGCTCATAAATAATCTCTGCAAAGTGAAGCATGCGATTTGTCCAAAATCTGATCCAGTGATTTTGACCAGTACTGGACCGATACTGGTACTAAGCATCATATCGGCTCATTGCTAGTTTGTTCATTGTGAGCAAATGTAGTATCAAATCACCAGATCGGATGTCAGAAAATGTACAAAATGCTAAATAAATCTAAGACTTGAAAATAACACATACATTATTTGCACAGCACAGAATATAAGGCAGTAAAATAAAAGCAGAAAACAAAATTTTAACTGAATCATGAACAACTGGTTATTTCTAGGTGGCGAATGCACTTTCTGTATCTGTGAATACTCAAGGTTGTAATATCAGTCTTGGTATTGGACACAAAAAAAAGGAAATATCGAGCCACAAGGCTCATTCTGGAAGAATGAATATCAATAATTCATATCGCCAGTTGATGACACACTTATTGAAAACTAAGTATAGTCATTTTACCTTTAATTTCTGCCAAAAGAATATAATTTAATCTAAATTTTAGACACTGGACTTTTTTCAATAAAAGTTGTTTCCCCTAAAGCTCAGCCTTATTTAACTCTACATCTTATGAGAACAGCTAATAAGAGAAATTACAATGTGTCATCTGTGTTTTTTTTGCATCTTTTAAAGTGTGCAGGTTAAAGAATGTCTGCACCTGCCACAAATGCATTGTGGGCCTGCTACTTTTATTGCACAAGTATTTGATCACCACCTACTGGTGTGCCAATAATAATCCACCAATAATCCCCCTGTCACAACACGAGAGCCAAAAGTATTTTATCTGACACGTAGAGTTGACAGTCAGGGGAAAGGATGTGGTGACAAGTGACAAACCGACACACGTGTTACACGAGCTTCACTAGCAGCAGGAGCACGTTGAAGAGCTGCTGGAAAAATTGAACAGCTTACCAGAGTGACGGTGAGGCTGAGAACTCGTCCTTTGCAGTCCACAAACAAAACACTGTCTTCATACCAGGGATCAAGGTGGAGGTAATTATACATTCCAAAGGCGCGCATATGTTCCAGGGTATACTGCGTGTCCTTCAGCATCACTTCACCCACAGCTGTGGGACAAATAAAAAAGTTAGATAAGTTAAACAAGACATGACTTTGCACTATTTTAATTTCTCTCCTGTCAGTTATCAATCAGACGGCGTTAATCCGACAATTACTGTCACATCTTTTAGACAATGATGCACAAACACATGAGCGAGCTATTGTTATGTCCCACAGTCAATCATGGCCCTTCTTTTATATGTGATAAACAAGTTATAATTGTCGAAGAATAATGGTCTTGATAATGAAAAACCACAATCTGGCAAGACACGTGCAAGACGTTAAACACGATTTACAACCTCCAGTTACAGTGTATTGCATAAGTATTCACCCCATTGAACTTTTAACCACATTTTAATCACATTACAACCACAAATACCACAAATTTAAATGTATTTATTTGGGGTTTTATGTGACAGACCAACACAAAATAGTGCATATTTTGGAGTTGGGGGGAAGGGATATTACATGGTTTTTAAAATTATTTACAAATATAAATCTGAAAAGTGTTGAGTGTATAAGTATTAATTAGTCAATACTTTGTAGAAGCACCTTTGGCTGCAATTACAGCTGCAACTTTTTGGGGGAAAAGTCTCAACCAGCTTTGCACATCAAGAGAATGAAATGTTTGCCTATTCTTCTTTTTTAAAATAGCTAAAGATCAGTCCGATTGGAATAAGACCTTCTGTGAACACCAACTGTCAAGTCTTTCCACAGATTTGCATTTGGGTTTAGGTGTGGGCTTTGACTGGACAAAGACTTTTCAGATTTAAAGATTTGCAAATTATTTTGAAAAGCATACCCAAACATTATTTTTGATCTACAGGTAACTAAAATGTTGTGGGATCACAGCTCATTGTCCTCAGATGAGCCGAGGACAGACGCATTCATTTCACACGTGGCAGATGACATAAGGACATCTCTCCATATCTGAAAAGCTCTGCTGCTACTGACAGACATTTTTATTGCACTTATTCTTAACTCTTTTAGACTCTCCTTTTTAAAGGTCTCATCACATTGTAGACAGTTGTTGCCACTGCTGCTTGAATAGCAATCATTCAACATAGGGCACCTGTATTCAGACTAGTTATAGTGGAACAGCACCTGTTGTTGTTCTGAACTCAGAATTAGCAAAGGTTGTAAACAGAGTTCAGAGAAGGGTCAAGAAGTGTCACTGTATGTCTCAAATCTCTTGGTTTACATTAAGGTAAAAGATTAGTTTTGAATTTTTGATCAATGACAGCAAAAAATGCTGCCTACTGTCCCTTTAAGTTGCTCAAACTAAGTGATATGTGCCATAATGTATGTAATATGTGTCTTATAATGAGAGCTGCATGATATGATAAAACAAAATCATATTGCAGATATTTTACACTTGGGATATGATTGATAATTGGTACAACGTATTGATTGAAAATGACAATTGAAACGCACAATTTAAAACATCAAAATCCTAAAGATTTGACCTGTTATGGAGACTGTGCACAAACAAAATTAAAACATACTTTCTCATGTCATGAAAATGATCCTGCTACTTTGCATAATTTCATCAAAATGCTATTCTGTTATGCATTTTATCTTTATTAAAAAACGGCAGTGTATTTCAATTTGGATATTGTACTTATGCTTCAATATTGTTTAACCATCACGAACACTGTTATTTTAATAAGAAGACGTGCATTTACTACAAAGGTGGAAGAAACTATTTATTTAATTATCAATCTATATGGGGCCACAGGATTGGTGTAGTTGACCCGGTCCAAACAAGGGCTTTTCCGCATGAAGTTTGCATGTGCATGGGTTTTTCTCCGGGTTCTCCGATTTCCAAAAACATGCAGATTTGGTGATTAGGCAAATTGGACACTAACTTGACCATAGGTGTGAGACTGAACAGTTGTTTGTCTCAATGTGGCCCTGTGATGGACTGGCGACCTGTCCAGGGTATACCCTGTCTTTTGCCCTATGTCAGCTGGGACTGGCACCAGCAACTGGTTTGTGTAAATTTGTGTAAAAAGACAAATTCCTTGTTTGTGTAAAATCCTACCTGGCAATAAATCTCATTCTGATTCTGATTCTGAACCCTCATGTGAAGGATAAAGCGGTAGAAGATGAGTAAGTGATCAGTCTATTTGCATTCATTCATCTAGATGTGACATTTAAAATGTGAAGCCCACAAACATTACGTGCCCAAAACCCAGAAATATTCAGATACGACTGTAAAATATGACAAAATTAGAACATCAAACCTTTAAAATCAGGAAGAAAAAAAAAACTATATAAAAATATAATTTTCCTATGCATATAATAATCAGTTAATTGACGAAAACAGTTGTAGTTTGTTTTATTAGTGGCCTTAAAACTAGGGATGCACAATGTTATCAGCACGATATCGGTATCTGCAACTATTGGCTTTAGAATGTATTATCGTATAGCAGCAAACAAACCAAGATCTGCCGATATGACTACATTAGGCTAAATGGGCCGTTACCTCCTCGATTTACATGCTGGCGGCCTTTACTAAATTTTATTTATTTTTTCTGTTTATTGTGCATACTTATATGTAATTTGTATGTATGTATTTATATATATCTGCTGCGACATGAGTATAAAAATAATGTTAATTTTACTTCTAATGGTTCTTCTCCACTCTACAGTTTTCAGTAGTAATTACCAGTTTTGTTCAGATTAGTACGATTCATTAGATCAGTGATATTATCTGGTGTCAGTGTTGTGTTAGCAAACATGCTAACAAAGTTTCTCTCACCTGCATCAAGCTCTACTTTGTACGTTGGTGTGGCGTCCAGGGACAAGCGGTAACTTTCGAAGCTGGGATCCAGCAGAGCTGGGTTGACCTTCAGGGAAGAGTTCGCTGCAGCCATGGCCTGTGAGCTGTGACTGGCTCGTTTAGAAGTCGATGACAGTCTGTACAACACGACAAAAACCGGCGAGAACTCAAAAATTTACACGTTTACTAGTTTGTGGAACACGGACTTATTTTCTGGCGGACCTGCGCGGGTGCTCACGGGAAGTTTAGTTCTCGTTGCGTTTTCTTCTCAGTATCATTGTGAACAACTCAGATTTTTTTGATTATGCTTTCATGTCCAGCATTGTGATTATATCATTGTCTTTAAGATAAAAAAATATTAAAAATATATATATATTTTATAAGGACGTACAGATCTGTGATGTCTGTGATGCGGAGCGGAACGAGTAATCCGCGGACGTTTCAGGCGGAGCGATTAAGTGAAGGGACAGCGTGCTCCCCTCAGCTGATCCATCCCCGACAAAAAAAGGTAACGTCGACTTCATTGGCAGCGTAAAAAAACTAACATTTGCTGTTACATCATTGGTGTAATTGCACATAAACTCAGAGGTGTTCACTCTCAGACAGATCATGTCCAAAGACTCACAAATGAGGGCTGCAATCAACCAGAAGCTGATAGAGATGGGGGAACGAGAGCGGTAAGTGACCCCCCCCTCTCTGCAGTGACTAAGCTGTGAGTGCTTTGAATGTACTTATGTATTTGTAAACACTGAAAATGACATAATGTCAAATAAATGTGATGCCGCAGATTGAAAGAGTTGCTCAGGGCCAAGCTGGTGGAGTGTGGGTGGAAGGACCAGCTGAAAGCACACTGTAAAGGTACTGTATGCGATTAACTGTGTTGTGTGTGTGTGTGTGTCTGCGTTTGTACACCTGGTATTCCTTGTGTTGTGGGGAACTAAATCTGTTTACACAGTCATATAAAGGTTGATTTGTCTTCGATGTGGGGACAAAAATCAACTGCCTATAATGTAAATGACTACATCTTAAGGTGAGGACGTGTTTTAAAGTTTGGCTGCGGTCAGGGTTAGGATTAGGGCACTAGTATTTATGGTTAAGGTTATAGTAAGTCTCCAGGAAATTAATGTAAGTCAATATAACCAGTGCATGTATCTTTCTGGGGTCTTTTCTGTTGTGAACATTGACTTTTGCAGCACCAGTAGTCCTCATGGGAACCAAATTCTGGTCCATAATGAGGTATAATCTCATTTTTGAGGCTCTTGCAGCAAACAGTATCTATATCTGCAACGTCATTCAGACTAGTCAAAACCACAGTTCCATATATATGCAATTTAGTTTTTACCAGTCAGAATGATGTCACCTTTGTGTATGGTGTTTGTCATTCAGGATTCAGTTGTGGATATCTATATTTCTAATTCCAATTTTAGATGTCTACAAAGTCATTATGGCATCTGAACCTGAAATTAGAGATATCTACAATTTGCAACTGTTGTAGATATCTGAAACTGTAGTTTTGACTAGTCCAAATGACATCACATCTGTAATGGTAATTCCACATAGTCATAAATAACAACAACAAAAAGTTACTGAAGCTTTAACATTAGAAATAAGATGTGAATTCTTACGATTAGGGTAAGGATTCAACATTAAATGTCCTAAAATGAATAGCTGCACAAACCTGTGTCTATTGTGAGTGTGTTTTTGTATTAGTTACCTCCTTAGGACCTTTTATGGCACAAAAACTGACCTTGTCAGGACCAGTAGTCCTCATGTAGACCAATACCTGGTCCTAATAAGGCATAACCTGATTTCCGAGCAACTGGTTAGGTTTAGGCTAAGATTTGAATTGTGGTGAGGAAAAGGTAGCTTAATTAAAACAAACCTGTGTGTGTGTTCCTGGATATCTAAACTCTCCTCTCCCATCCAGATGTGATCAGAGAAAAGGGGCTGGAGCACGTCACAGTGGAGGACCTGGTCACAGAAGTCACACCAAAAGGCAGAGGTACATTTTATTTCAGATGGTTCACTTGCAAAACGGCAGAGTGTGGCAAAACCAGAGAAATAATAATAAATGCACGTGGTGTTTCAGACATTTGGGAACATTTGAAACGTGCAGAGCATCAGTCAGGACAAACTCACAGCTGCTGACTCAACTGTAAATACCAGATTTATAAATTTTACAGTGCCTGTCTTGGATCAGGGGAAATTCACTCCGATTTTTAAGCTGCCAATTCACACGTGGCTCTTTTATGTCTTCAGCAAAGGGATGTGAAGGACAAGATGGTATGAGATAAGACATTATCAGAATCATCTTCCATTGTGTGTCTCCAGCGTCTCAATGTGTGCACATAAAAGACAACACAAAACAAGTAAACACACACTTAGTGCATCAGGAGTAAGTGTTTTTGCCTTGTCATTGATGTTATCACTCTCTTTTATCTTTTATATGATGCTGGATAGAATGTAATTATTGTGTTTGTCTGAGCTACACAAATAATAAGTAATAACATGTTCAATTAGATGCTGATTTTTAAAAATTAGCTCAAATAATGAGCCTCAACCTCTAAACACTCAGTAGTCATACATCACTTTTAATCCAAAGTAACTCAAAACAACCTTTTTGTCCGCCCATCACTTTAAAATAGGGCTGTAATTAAAGAAGTTTCTTGGTCCATAAAATGACTAATGACTACAACGCTAGGCTGCTGCCTCTTTGACCTCTATGTGCCCTCTACAGTTATTATTTTTTTAATATATATATTTTGTTTAATTTATGTCTACATTTGCTGCAACGTGAGTATTAAAAAAATATAATGTTGATTTCACAACAGAAGAGATTAAAGTCATGTTTCTATCAAGTGGAATGGTTCAGTTTGGTTCAGTACGTATTTTGTTGTTGCTTTTTTTGCATTTCCATTGGGAATAGTACCAAAACAACCAGCACCAACCGTTCCATTTTTGGCACCCTTCCCTTGGAGTACTAGAGTAAAATATTACGGTCATGGTGGAGTTAGACCGATGACAGTGAGATGATTGGGCGACAGAAAAATGTCACTTCCTTGTGACCGGTGTTCCTTCAACGCCTGAAATCTAATCTATTCGAGACAAACAGCCACAAACCAGGCAGGGAAAAAAATAGCGGCTGGACTTCCTCCATTGTCTGTTGTGTCACGTTAAATGTCGTTTGTTGTCGATGACACAGAGCAAAGCTGGTTTAATGAATGAATGAGTTCAGTGAACTTCGTCGGCCTCCGCGGTGATTTGGGGTGTGGTGGTGAAACAGGATCCTCAGCGTGACTGTTCAGTCAACACATCAACACAAAGTGATGTGTTCATACTGTCACGGCAACATGGAGACAGAACCATGTGTTCTCACATCAAAGGGGAACAAGATGTTACCACTGTAGTTTTGTTCCCTGAAGGACAGGACTGAGGTGCAACACATAAAGTGTGAGACGCTGCAACGTGATAAGCTACACTTTATGTGTCTAAGTGCTTTTATTGTCAAGTCAAATTTCTTTATTTCCTTCAACAAACAGACATGAAATAATAAATTAAGAGTGACATAAGAAACTCCACTGAACAAGACTTAAAATGGATGATAATAAACACTAACTGTAGGATTTCCTTTTACCATAAATAGTCTTGTTTAGTCTCTCGCTTGTACACTATTAGGCTGTAATTTGTGGTTATGTAGCAGATTGCACTTTAATTAAAAGGTGTTATTAATACAACAGTAGTAATAATGATGTATTGTGTGCATCCCCATTTGCTGTTGTCAACCTTAAAATAATAAAACCAGGATAATAAATGAATATTAAATGTCTTGTTATTGTTCTAATACTTATATATAAATGTTTTGTTTTCCTTCTCAGCACTGGTACCAGATAGTGTGAAGAAAGAGCTGCTGCAGAGAATCCGAGCTTTTCTGGCTCAACACGCGACCTTGTGAGCGAGATGTGGTTTGTGTGTTCAGATGCTTTTTTTTTTTCTTCTTTTTCTTTTTTAATTCACTGTAAATCTACAACTCAGACCATCTCTTGTCATTGTGAGGAGTATTGATTTTTATTTTGTATTGTGTGTTTTTCATATTGATTTTAGTTTGTTACGCTACCATTTTGGAAAAAAAAAGAAAAAAAAAGAAACAGAAATAAAAGTCATGCCTATTTTGGTCCTTTTTGTTTTGTTGTTGTTTTTTTTCTCCTGAACCTGCTTTGCCTTAACAAAATTGTCGCACTTTCTAGATATTGTGAGGAATACACACAAAAACACACACACACACTGAAGATTAGTATTATTATCCCCTAAACAACAAAGCATTAAACATGATATGTAATCCATTTAGAGCCATTGGAGAGGGCAACTCTGGGACCTTGCTCCTTCTCCTTGCATATTAATTTGTTTTTTAATCACTTGACACTTTATTGTTGTGTTGTCCTTGACAGTCCCTCTTGAAAATGAGATCCCATGTCTTAATTGGATATCCTGTATAAATAAAGGTTAAATAAATTTAAAAGAAATGATAATAATTCACCAATTATGCCACACCTGACCCACTGTAAAGAAATCTAGTACTTATAAAACCTACAGAAATTCCATTTCCAAGAGCGATAAGAATCATCAGCAGAAGTAAATACATAGATCCTTTAAATCATTTATTATATGAGTTATGATAGTCAAAATTTCAAGTATTAGTAGATTATAGTATGTTACAAACCATGTATAAAGCCCCTTAGTGATGGGCAAAACTGTTCTTTTCGGTTCACTGAATCATTAGAATCATTTAAAAGATTTGTTCACCGAATTGTACAGTGATTCGGCTCACAATCTACGGCTTTCAGCACCTGACTCCTCTTAAATATTGACATTTTAGAAATTTCCATGCTAAATGTTGGATATTTATACATGTTTTCGGTGTTTTAAGTCTTTTAAACTGATCTACAGTTCAGCATTGTTCTTGGATTTGCTGATTCTGGCAGTTTAAGCCGCTGAGTCACTCACTACTGGTTCGCTGTTTCATTTCCAGTAAGTTGAGTGGACTAATTACTTTATTTACCAGCAGTACACATACCTTTTTCCATTTGTTCAAGAAGGACAAATCGTTCATGAATGCCACAAGACTACAGCCCATAAGAACACATTGCCTCCTAATATACAGAAAAAAAGTCAGTAAATATAATTTAAAAGAAAAATCTTTAATAAACCTACAGTCAGGTCCATAAATACTGGGACATTGACACAATTATAAACTTTTTTGGCTCTATACACCACCACAATGGATTTGAAATAAAATGAACAAGATGTGATTTAACTGCAGACTTTCAGCTTTTATTTTAGGGTCTTTACATCCAAATCAGGTGAACGGTGTAGGAATTACAACAGTTTGTATATTTGCCTCCCACTTTTTAAGGGACCAAAAGTAATGGGACAAATGGCTGCTCAGCTGTTCCATGGCCAGGTGTGTGTTATTCCCTCATTATCCCATTTTCCCATTTTGGATTTGGGGCCGTCATTTTGAAACTTCTCCACTAATGGGTTCTTCCATCAAGGTGTACTATGTTAAACTATGCCAACCACAATTTTTAAAGGAACAAATAATTTCTTTGGGAGAAATTAAAACCCGTGGCGAGGGTGGGACACGTGGCTGTTATGTCTTCTGTTAGAGCAGCACAAACATACGCAGCAGCAGTGTTTGTCCTCTGTAAGTTGAGCGGATGTGGGGGCATATTCACTCGCACCACAGTCTGAAACCAGCTGGACAACATGGCTGCTCGTGTGTGTGAGTGTGTGACTTCAGATGTGAGAAATGACTCTGCATTCCCGAAATAACACAGACAGTGATGGGGTTATTTATACACTTAAAAGAGTTTTTTTGTTTTTGTTAAAGTTTGGTGCATGGGCAGTTTTTGACAGCTTTTGTTTGTATGTGGAAGATGGATGGGGCGTCCAGCACCTGAGGTGATATAATCATATGTAATTAACTCAAAAACACATTTAAAATAAAGTTCCCTACACATTGGTCCAAATCACATTCAAACATTGTCACAAAATTAAACAAATTTAGATTTTCACTGTTGAACAAAAGGGTCTTTTTGCAGCTAATGAGTTAAAAAGTTAATTTCAACATCTCATTCTTCATGTCCTCTTGAAGGACAGCGTGATGGATGATTTGAGCTAAAGATAGCACGGGGGGGGGGTTTGACAGGACTCCAATTATGTTGTTGGCACAAAGACGAGACAGACTTTTGTTCTCATAGATGTTGTGTAAGTAAAGACATTTCTTTGGGCAATTATCTTTTCTACCATGTTGGAAAAAATGCAGGGGAACAAGATATGAATAAGACATTAATACATATTCTGTAAGTAATTTATACCCACCTAAGCCTTTTTGTCATCTTTTTAATTTGCGTGCCAGTTAATTCCCCACTCCTAACACATCAGCTGTCACATTTGAATAGGGACAGGTGTGAATGAATGATGACTTTAAATAAGCTGATTCAGTGTTGAGACTTTACTGAGAAACTTGAACAACCTCTCTTAACGTTATTGCTGTTGTTGTTGTTTTTAAATCAATGATTTCTCCACTGATGACATGCTCACAGTGTCGTAACCAATTTTTAGGACCTGAACAATGAAGTGATGCGAAGACTTTGTATTTTTTCGAATGATTTTTTCTTTTCCTTTCAATAGGAATTAATTTGGCAGCTTGAAAAGCACATAAAAAAAAATAAAACTCTGGCCAAAGTGATATACTGTATATGTATATGGGAATATTTAATTTGTCTCCCCATTGAAAATAATTAAAGATAGGAGCCATCCACCTGTTTTTAATACAGATATTTAACTTTTTCATGGCAGTAATGACAGGCATTACTCAGTATTCCCAACTCTGTTAATTGCATATGTTTTGGTCATTTTCCAGTTAGGAATGCTTAGTCGGGAACTCTCAACTTTTTGTTTTTCTTCTTCTTATTATTATTATTATTATCATCAAAACTATAGATTGAATACTATTATTAGTAATTTTACAACTAGATGTAAAGTTGTAGATGTAACAACTAGTTAGCAACTAGATGCTAAATGCACTTGGTGTTGTAATCAGAGTAATTCATTTGTTGTGGAAAAAAGTTAAATATTCCCAAATGTCTTACGTTTTAATGTAAAATGTTTTTATATAAAAAGCCCAAAGTTTTGATGTTTGAATTGTTGAACTTCGAAAACGCATGTAGTAGGAAACAGCGATCAAATATACAGGTGGTTCATCCCAAACTAATTTAAAAAAAAAAAAAAAACAGGAACACTGTGTAGTTGGAAATGCTGACTCAGCATTCAGGCTAGCCTTAGTTAGCAATACCAGTCATAAACTACGTTCTATATAGTATTTTGCCCACACAACATGTCCCTGGATAAAAACTGGACAGTTCAATGTGTAAAACTGATTTGCTGTGAAACAAACAAGACAGAACTGCAATTAAATAGTAAAATTAGCAGAGAGTTTTTACCATTGATGCAATTGTCAGCCATCTTGGAATCCTATGTCTGGGTTTGGAGTCTGGAGTTTAAAATCTGACCTGAGGCGGGGAGGGGCACTCTAGTTAAAACGACAGACTAGTAACTCCAGCTACTAGTAACTACCAACAACTAGAATTTCCAACTACCAGCGACAACTGGAATGTACCTTATTACTCCTGGAAATGAAAGATCACAGCTACTGTATCTGCAGCAGTGAGTAAAATGGCTGTTTGAAACACAGCAGTTAGCATAATGCTAAGTTCCAGTTTAACTCTACTATTTTGGTTGTTCTATTTTCTACGCCACCGAAACAAAAACTCATTTTAAGTTCTCATTGTTACATTTGAGTAGTTAATATTTTGATGGCAAAGTAAATATTGTCATGAAGCTTGACTTTAAAAAAGTTATATCTTAAAATCACATTAAAGTACATGTAGCACAAAATGAATTGCTCGATATTAGATATTTTCCTTGAATTATTAAATCCTAATATACAGTGACATTTGTTCTGTAAGCTATATGATTAAAAAACACACCACTTGGATGAAAACAGAAAGATGACTTCATTATTTTGTTAAGTAATTAGCTATTTCCCCCTTTTTTGAATTTTAGAGAAGTGTAGTGCATATAAATGCAGCAGGGAGAAAATCTATTTTTGTCCTCATACGGGAAATGATGTAATGATGTAACAGTGCTTTCTATGAGTTTTCAAAGGAAAATGAGGATATGGGTGAAAAGAACACAGACGACATGACTCCTAGTGAGTGGGTCAGGGTTACAGTAAGTGTTTCTGTCTATTCAAGCACCTGAAAAAAGTTCAAACTGTCAGCAGATTCAAGAAACAGCTGAAGCAGACACTGTAGAGAGAATTAAATACAGACTAAAGTAGGTAAATATCTCCCTTGCTTGTTACAACGCTACCTACTGTTTGATGCCCTGCATTGCTTGATGTATATAGATGTACAGTAGTCGAAATTACTCGCAGTGTTGTGGACACTGTCCACTGTCTCTGTTGTTGATGTGAGATTCCGTGCAGAACAATGAACAAGTAACGTTAAGCAAGAGACAGCAAACGACGCAATGCCTGGAAAATGCAAATTCCAAGATCGATCTCTGTCTCACCAAAGAAAATGACAAGACTGACTTGACCAAGATCCCAAGGACAATTATTTGTCCAGATGCAGAGTGTTTTGCGACTCAATAAACATGGACGCCGTGGGCAAAGTGGCTCTCACAAGTTGTCCTTCCACCTTAGGTTGTGTCAGCACATTCGGTGCTTGAATTTGAGGAGGAATTTGTCCTGGAAAGTCCTTGAATTTAATGTCAATTCAATTCAATTCATTCAAGTTGTGGGAATTTCTAATGTCAGTAAACATGATGGTCTCAATCACTAGATTGCAGTGTTTTTCAATAGAACATGACTTCAGTTTTGTCAAATGGGATAAAGCATGTCATATGCTGTATGTGTGGAATTGACAGCTGATATCGTCCGTGAGTGGCCGAAAGCTTCAGGTGAATTTTTGTTTGCAAAAACTGTCACAGAGACGGTCAAATTGCGAATCTCGGGGCCGCACGATGTTTGTTTTGCAACCGAAAGACTACGTCAATATTTATGTACAGTCTATGTGTAAAAGGTGAAGGATAAGATACTAAAAGAGCTCATGAAGAATTTTTAAAAGTGACTGGAAAAAAACAACAATCGATTCGTGAACATACAGTAAGTTATGTGATCACTTTTCTTGGCTCTAGTTATGAGCATTAGCAACTGTTTGGAGTCGACTGACAGATTTTTAAATTCAACAGGTAAAACAGGCGTTACAAAGTAGCTTATCCTAGAAAATAGCACTTTTTTTGGAACTATTTAATGATGCAGTAAAGCAAATGCAGCATTTCTGCTTTTCACACATTATATATGTTAAAAAATATTGGCTGGGAATGTGGGAAAAATTCAGCATAGAAGGTTTATGTTGTTTCTGTTCAAACACTGACAAACATTTGGATTTTTAACCTAATATTTAAACACTTTGCAGCTTTTTAACCATTCAAATGTGGAAAGGTGGTACTTTGGAACTATCACTATCCAGGGACTGACACCTTGTTCTGTACAGAGAGTCACTATAATGTGCCCTCTTTTTGATTTGCTGTGTTTCTTGTTGTTAACATTCCTGCACCGCAGCGTCTCAGCTCCGCTTTTATTCGACCAGGGGTCATCAGGGAGTTTATCACCCACATGAATTCCTGCTCACCTGTCAGCACACAATGCCTGAGTGAATGTTAGAAGTGACAGGCTGCAGTTACAGACAATTAAATTTCAGGGCAAAATTACCTTCCAACTTCCAAACATTCGATGACAATGTCATTGTCAGCAGTTTAAACATCAGATACCACACGTATCGCACGCCAGTGCTGCTGCTGGAGAAAGAAAACAAAAGAAGGAAGTGGAATTCTGCTTTTTTTTCAAAAAGGAAAAAAAAAAACAGCCAGAAGACATGTGTTACACAATACATATGTACAAATAGGGTGTGGCCAAAACGGATAGCAATATCTCACAAAATTACATAACATGTTACTAAGTTTTTACTCAACAAAAGTGATGATTTATCTTCATCCAGGATACTGTGTCAGTTATTTATACTTTGTGGGTCAAAATTCTACATTTAAGTTGTTTTTTTTTTTAAGGAAAAAAAAAAGTGGCTGTTTGATTGTGACAAAGTATCCCGTGTTCCTAATATTTTGATCAGCTTTGGATGACAATGATTTGTGGCTCCATTTTGTTTTTTTAAACTTGCAGTGGATAGTGAATTAACTTAATTAACTTAATAATTCTGTCATCTGAAAGTGTTCATAGAAAGTATCAAAATGTACTGTATAGTGTCACATTATTCTTAAATGGTAACATTTTACATTACTTGGTAATAATATGGTAGTCACTGTGTCATAGGCGGGTAACAGTGGAAACAGTGGAAAAACAGTGGAAATATATATATAATAACATGAGAGGAAAATACACTGATTCATGATTTAATTTTTATCTGATGACTCATCTGTCCAGCTTTAGTTTATTCGTAATTTTGGGTTAAACGCTTCTTCTTTTTTAAAAACGTGCACTTCTTCCTCTTTGTCCACAAGCCTGTTTACTCCTCAGGCTTTTGCTTATTTGTTTTGTTTTTTTTCCCACCTGTCGTCTGATTTCACACTGTCCTGGTGGTGCTTTGCTCCCTGCTGTTGCCTCCCACTCCACAGGTGAGAGGTGGAGCAATGAGTGCTACTATAAAGACCAGTCAGTGCACTTTACAGCCAATGTCTCTCTCTCTCACTGTGTGTATGTGTATATGTCTCATTGTATACCTGAAACCACTAAACAACGCTTTTTAAACTGACAACAGGTAGGTTTCCTTAATTTATGAATAATATTCTCTATAATTTAGTGTACATTTTGTTCCATGTTTGTTGTCACTACTTTGGTGTGTGTTGTTCTGCACCTCTAGGAACTATAATACATGTTTGATTTAATTGTTATTCCAATGAGGAAAATTATACTTTTTTAAAATTTCTTGGGATTGCAATAGGTTTTGTTAGAATTTTATGACAACATGTGCCTCTAACCTACATAACTATGAGTCTTAAAGGTTATAAGTTATTCAAAGTATTTTATTTTGATTACATTTTTACTCTTCTTCAATGCTCTTGCACAAGCATATTGTGGCACACTGGAGTGTTTCTGTTTCTGGCTGGAGTTTTACATCCTGTTTTAAATAAGGTTTTAGTCATTAATTCAGTTTATTCCAACTAAAGTAAGCAAGGTGCCTTCATATGAGTTTCTAACGTAAGGTTGAATGAACAAAAATGTTTAAGGAATTACTAACTGAAGTCATTTCTCTTTGAAATTTGTCAACCATTCTTTTCCAGTTTACAAACCCTGGAAACTTAATAAAAACGGTTACATGTGGGAACCTCCAGCATGGAGTCCACATTGAAATCTGCCGCTTTTCTGCTCTTACTTTGTTGCTGCTGCAGTAAGTAACTCTGTTGTTGTACTTTTAAAATTTTCTTTTGGTCCATTAATTTTGTAAATTTAAAAATGATCCCCAACTCCCACAGTGTATTTTGTTTTTTCAGATGCTCAGTACATAAACAAGATAGAGCCAAAACTTGGAAGCAAAGGTGGAGCAACACGACTCACCATTTTTGGAAAAGGTAAGATATTTAATCCACACTTTCAATGGTTTAAATGGTCCAACATTGTTATGCTTGTAATATCGTTTGTTTTATCAGAGATTGTGGTCAAAAATTAAATCATTATTTGTTACTGTTGAGTTTCAGACATGGATCATGATCATTTACATGTAAATAAAACAGAAAATGCCTTTATTCCAGTTCTTGGTTCTTATATTTGGTTGTGTTTCTTGTTGATAGTAACTGAAAGTAAAGTTTGTGGTGAAATGTCAATCTTTTTTTGTAGGCAATATGCTAATATATTGGTATCAAATAATCTTCATTCCAATAATCCACAATAACCCACCATAATCCACTAGCTCTTCCATTAGTGAGACATCAATCAAAATGAAATATCAAAAATAAAATAGTTTATCAAAGTCTCTTGGTAGGTAAAAATCAAAATTAAGTGGTAAGAGGTCCAGATAAATATTTTCTCCAGAACATCATAGTGTTAAGTTTAAATGCAAATAACATCCCATTTAAAAATGTCGGCATCTTAAATGTATGTGTACTGTGAATGGAATATTACTTATTTATCTTTAAATTGTGCATCTGAAAGTGAAGTGAAAAACTATGTAAACATTATTGATAAGTTTCTATGAGATAAATGTAATATGAATCAAATGGTAAAGATACATGGGAAGAATGCTCACACAGGCAAGAAAGAGAGCAAGGGAAATATTTTAAGACAAGTCAAATAACTAAAATTACCCATGAAATAACTATGGTAACAGCAACTGGTAAAAATCAGTGGCTACTGTGCAAATAAATAGCAGCTGGAATACATAATTTGGAAATGATTAGTGATTTATTGGTTATAAGTCCAGGTCTGAATAGCAAAGCATCTGAATCCATATCCGGACCATGATCCGCCTTTTAGTAACCCCCACTTTAGGTTATTCTTTACAAACTGTAACATAACTCAAAATCCAAAATTTAATTATTTATTTCTATTAGTAATTACTTAGAGATTATTATTATTATTATTTTATTATTATTATTTTTTTCAGATTTTGCACAGGAACAACCACAGCTGAATTCACAAAACGACCCATTTGGAAACCGTGTCACGCTGGTGTCAGGCACCCTGTCTGTGCCTTGCGATGTGGAGAGAGACTCGACAAACAGCACCCAGATCATGTGTTACACCAGGTAGCGCAACATTACACACACTTGTACAGAACATACTGTACATTCATGGCCGTGTATAACCGACTTCTACTTTTTCAGGCCAATGCCATACGATCGATACTATGTCTATGTCAGTGTGTATGGAGTTCCCATTCCTGACAGTAGCAGGTGCCCTGGCAGGTGGCACACACACCACTGCAGCATCAGAGTAAGTTTGAAGGAAGGAAGGAAGGAAGACAGACAGACAGACAGACAGACAGACAGACAGACAGACAGACAGACAGATAGATAGATAGATAGATAGATAGATGTTGGTGTTTTGATAGGAAGTAATTCAAGGAGGAATTTAGGTAGGTAAAGATGCAGGAAATAGATCTGTCCTTTTGCAAACAAATAAATCAACCATTACAAACAAAGATTCACAATTTCACTTATTGAGCTGTTCCTCGCTGCACTTACATTTGGATTTCCCTCACCTGTTCTTTACCTTCAGATTGTCTGGTATCGCACCCCGACTATCAGATCTATGACACCGGTAACCGGTTTCCCAGGTACAGTCCTTACTCCTCTGGAAATTTGTACAAAATGCTGTTTGAACCTAAAATCAAACCCAATCCAAAAACACTGCAGGCTCGCTGGTCAGCATGAGGGGACTGATCTACACAGACATATATGGAAGCAATGAAAAGACGAGCTCCAATGGCTTAAATGTCAGAATTGTCAGGTATGAAATGTGAATAAAACTTGGATAAAGAGTACAAACACTTTATTTTGAGGTAATGAGCTGCTACTAAGCATTAATTAATTAATTAGCATTGAGCCACCAATAAGTCTATATAATCTGTATATCTATATAACTGTTAATAAAGGCATATTCACTGCATTTAATATTATTTTTAAGACACTCAGATGCCAAAATTTCATATAATGTGGTAAACATTAGCAACAAGGATCAACCGTACATTAATCAACACATTTATCATTACTTAAAGAATGACTTTTAACATTAAAAAAGTCATTGTTGCCTTGACATACAACAAATCAACATTTAAACTAAAATAACTCAATAGGGTCTGAGCACAAAAACAATATTAAATAAAAAAATTTTTTTTAAATAAAAGCAGTGGTTAAAGGGGAAGGTTTGTTTTAATGCAGACATTTATCTTGCATCCCATCTTGCAGATCCTACATGGGCGGTATGCCCTGTGAGCTGCTTAAACCCAACTCAGATGAACTGTAAGTGAAATGAAATCACACAAGAACACGTACAGAAAATTAACTGAATATCAAAGGCATTAAAAAATGTTGTGGCATTCTTACAAAATACATGTACTGTATGTTGTCACTGCATCCAGCACTAAAAGTCTTTCAAATGTTCATAAAGATACGGCCTACGCTTGGATGCAGAAAACTCATGGTGGGGAGACATAAGCTGCAAAATGACGGGAACATATGTCGGTAAGCTGATGCTTGAATATACATTATATACAGTACGTACACATACGCTATATGGACAAAAGTATTTGGTTACACATGTTAAGTACTGAATTCAAGTGCTTCAATCAGGCTTTGGGCTTGGCTCCTTATCTCCAATGAAGGACAGTCTTAAGGCTTCAGCATACCAAGACATTTTGGACAATGCTGTGCTTCCAACAGTTTGAGGAAGGCCCTTTTCTATCCCAACATGACTGTGCCCCATTGCTCAAAGCAAGGACTACAAAGACAGGGTTTGATGGGTTTGGTGTAGAAGAAACTAGAAGAGAGTCCTGACCTCAACCCTATTGAGCACCTTTGGGATAAACTGGAACATAGATTATGAGCCAGGCATTCTCATCCAACATCAGTGCCTGACCTCATCAATGCTCTAAATGAATGGGTACAAGTTCCCATAGAAACACTTCAACATCTTGAGGAAAGTCTTCTAAGAAGCTGTTATAGCTGCTGAATGGGGAACAACTCCATATTAAAGTCCTGCTTATGTATTTGAATACATCATTTCAGTCCCTGTTGGTGTAATGGTCAGGTGCCCCAATACTTTTGTCCATATAGTGTACGTGTATATCAATACGTCTTGTTTTGTAGAAAAGAAAAATAGAGACTAATAGACATAAATTCTGTTTTGTCTCCACCAGGGCATCACAACTTGTCTTACATTCTGGATGCTGCCTTTGGAAGGTAAAAGTTTTACATTTTAACTTTAGTTTAAGATTCATGTACTTCCAGAAATGACCACTGGGCAACTGAATTTAACTTCTCATCTACACGACCACTAACAATAATATTGTTTCAAGAATGATCGTATTAATGTTTTGGTTTTTTATTCATAATAAACAGGTCTTTCACAGAAAAGCCTGTGTACAGGATTTCATCAATGGGCAAGCTTTCCATGTTCCAGACATATGCAGGTAACTTGCGAGATTTGATTAGATTAAATGCATTAAATGTCTTAGTTTCCGCAAGAAACTGCCCTGTGTGGTGTTTCTTCTTCTTGCTGCAAAAAACTGTTGCTTTTTATTTTTAAAACCAGAGGTGAAAGGAGTCTCTCCATCCTCGGGGAGTGTCTTGGGTGGAACCCTACTGACCATCCAAGGCCGTTTTTTCGACGAAACTGACCACCCAGCACGTGTTCTCGTCGGAGGTAATTGGTGCCTTCAGAGTGGAAATTTACCAAAATCCCACCAGCTGTAGCTAGTTACCATTAAAAATGTTCTGATACTGTTCTCACACTGTCCAAACTGTTCAGCATGAACAAATGAATGTGGTGTGTCTCCACCAAACAAAACCCAACACATTATTAGGGCTTAAAGTCATGCGTTGATAACAATTCAATTCAACAACACAATAGAATGTGCACATACTTCACAACAAAAGAAAACTGTGAAGAGAAACTTCAGAGAGGATAAAGATACCCAGCAGACCATGACAGCGTCTTTCGTAATATTTCACTTGTTATTTAACAGCCTGTTGACTCTGAATTTCATTTCATTTTTGACGTTTTTGTTTTAGAAGTCAGTGTTCTTCATTCAGCCTCTCTTTGTTCAGAATTCTACAATCTGACATGAGAAAATGTACGGATGATGAGCACAGTTCAAAAACCGAGCATTTGAAATTCCTTCATGTAATTTATGTTATCACAGTTTTCAGATAACATATTTAAACTGAAGTTAAATAGCCATTTTAGTTGAGAGACAATAGAAATTTTAGTTTAGTAAAATTTAGTTTCTTCAACCCTGTTTAGTAGCTTTGGGTACCTTAAAAAGTTACACGTTTCTATATTATTTATTTAGAGAGGGTAAAGAGGAATTATTTTAAATGACCTGAGCTTTAGGGCAGCCCATGCCCAAGTGGAAGGGAATTGGACTTGTAACCAGGTTACTGCTTCAAATCCCCATCAAATCAAGGGCTGGGGTACCCCTGAGCAAGGTACCCATCCTCCGTTGCTCATTGTTGATTGGGCACTCTAAATTGGGTGGATTGCATCAGGAAAATCATCTGAGCTAATAAAAAAAATTTAAATTTCACACCACTGGAAAACAAGACTGTTCCGTGAAACAAGTAATAAAATATTGCATTTTACTGCATAAAATATTGTATTTTACATTTTACTGTTCATTTACTTCTTTTTACTTCTAATACCATCCCAAAATGTACATAATGATTGTAGATGTATGAGAATTACAATAATAAAAAAATAGAATAGCTGCTATATCATGCTGATGAAGTTAAAGTTAATATGAAGTAGCATGAAATTTCAATTCAGTAACTCAAAATTGCACTGAAGTACAATAAATGTACTTTAGATAACTACCAAGGGGAATGGTGAAGTTTTTGTGAGGTGATATGAGAAAGGTCACTTTAAATTCTGTCACTAAAATTATAATAATAATATAATACTAATTTGTAGAAAGTGGATTCCCACATGAAACTTTTCAGATATATTTGGTGCGTTTGAGGAAAGTTTTCATATGTGTTTTTGTTTATCGTCCAGGCCTGCCGTGTGAAATCCAGAGTTTGTCTGATGATATGATTACATGCAGGACTGCCAAGCATCGTATGAACAACAAGACAAGCATCTACCCAGGTGAGAACAGACCGTCTCCTCTACCTTTTTTGTCCCTGCTGCTTGATTTTTTTGCTGTGTCATTATCTGCACAATGCATAAACACCACTTGTCAATGTGATTAGGGGAAGAATTCAAAGTATCTGTCAACAAAACCGTTTCCTACAGACGATGATCTCATCCCATTGCACGCCACAGTTCTCAGACGACTTGGATGTGCCTTCTACTGTAACCAGATAATCTGTTATCACACTGTGACTAAGGAACATTTTTTAAACACGCATTATACCAAATGTTCCTACAGAGCTGACGTCATCAGACAGAGCCACTGGTTCATTTTTGTCTTTGAAATGGACACTTTAAAAAAAAAACACAATTAAGATCAGCACATTTCAGTGTTGTACTCCTGAATCAAAAGAACAAAATGCTGATTTTACAATAATAATTAATAATTAATAATAATAAATGAATTTAGAACATTTTACTTAACTTTAGCAACCACATAAACCTCATTCAGTTATTTAATGTCTACCACACAAGGGTTGCTGTAGCAAATGGCGGGTTACAGGTTACCAGTCCACCGCAGGGCCAACACACAGAGACAAACAACCGTTCACTCTGACACTCACACCTACGGTCAGATTAGAGTGTCCATTGAGCCTCTGCATGTTTTTGGACTGTGGGAGGAAACCATAGTACCAGGAGAAAGCCTGTACATGGGGAGGACATGCAAACTCCATAGCCCCTGGTCAGACCAGGTCACAAACCCTTTGCTGCAATGCACCAGTGGTAGCCACTACACCACCGGCTTTACCTCAATCACTTGTTTTTCATACAGCACTTGCCTTCCATATCATTTTCTTTCATGCACTGCCAACACAGACATCAGTATCTTAATCAAGACCACTAAATGTGGACTGAGAAACCACCAAGGAACCACTGACTTTTTTTTTTTTCAGTTAGCATTCAGTTGTTCTGTTTCCTCTGTTGCTTCAGAGCTATTTTTGGTTCACCTGTCACTCATCTGTTCCAGGTAGCAGAGGTTTGAAGATGGAAGGGTGGAATAACACAAGACCCCGTTACTTGACTGACCTCTGGAACCTCAATGAGAACTCAACGGGATATTGGTCGCAATGGATTGACTCCCTGCGACACACCTTTCCTCAAGAACACGACAATTTCTGCACGCGAACTAGAGGCTTCCTAGTTCCACCGTCCAGTGACAACTTCAGGTTCTACCTCCACTGCGATGATCGATGTGAACTCTACCTAAGCAACTCCACACAGCCAGAGCACAAGGTATGAAAGGAGAGAAAAAAATATATATTGCTGCTAACCTGTTATTGAGCTTTCCAATGTATCATGTCCTTTTTTGTCTGATTACCTTTCAGTATCACATTTATTATTTTTTTTAATCCCCCTCTTCAGGTTAAAATAGCATACCAGCCATATTATGTCACTGACCACACCAAACTCAGTTCACAAAAATCTGAAGTCTTGGCTCTAGAGAAAGGAAAACCGTAAGTATGGTTCACCAGACCTCCATATTTTATTATTTTTTCACTGTTACTATAAAAAAATCAGTACAATTAATATAATAATATATATAATAACAATAATAATATTTCTAAAGGTACTACATTGAAATTCTACACCAAGAGGGTGCTGGGGTTGCAAGTATCAACATTGGCTTGTTCAAAGAAGGCAGTATTTTCACAGAAGACCAGACAGAAGATGCTATCAACGAGGTTCAAAATATCGAGGCTATGTATGACGTGTTTGATGAGGAGCAGGTATGTGGTGGGTGACCTGATGCTGACCCATTTATTACCACCAACAAGGAGAATATGTGTTTGGCTGCATTTGTATGTGAGCAGCATAACTCCAATTTTAATTTACTGATTAGGTTTTATTGGACTTAGAGGAAAGGGAACTTGGCTTGCAAGCGGAGGTTAAAATCCTGACAGGTCAAGGGTACTGTGAGCAAGGTACCCAATCCCCATTGCTCCTTATTGATTGGGTTAATTGGGACCCCAGCCACTGGGGCCACATCCAGTGTACTACTTGTGCCAGTCCCCACCCTGGATGAATGGAAGGATTTTGTCAGGAAGGGTATCTGTCATAACAGATCTGTACCAAATCAAATATTGCAGATTACTGAAAAAAGCATGTAATTTGTGGTGGCAATCCCAGAGACGAAGAAGTTGAAAGGGGGTTTATTGGCCTGATAAAAATGTTAAATGTTAACTTAATTAGAGTAACATTTAGTAACTATTAACTATATATTATATGCTAAATGAGAAATATCAGCATTTTTATTTAAGATATACTGTATTATTACCTTCAGCTAAAGTCCTTTGCTAATATGCTACCACAATAGTGTGAAATAATGAGCTTTAAAGAGAGTTGTTTGAGTGCAGTTTTTTTTTTTATTTTGCCACAGTTATGCTAGCGCTGTTCTCTGCCTTTGTGCTAAAAAGAGTCGGAAACAACAAAAAAATCTTCTGAAAAGTGTTAAATGTCACACGTTAATATATATTTTTTTTTCTAAATTTCAGAATGTGACCTTTGGCTCGTGGCCCGTCGGTGTCACCAGTGTCAAAGAGGTTCAGAAAGTGACTGTTAGCAGCAGCTGTGCTAGCCATCTGTGCGGGAGCACCTTCTTCAGTCTGGGCTATGGACAAGCATTGACAGGTAATGTGAAAAACACTGTGGTACTGTATGAACAACGAAAAATCACTCACTAGTTGTTCAGGTTTTTACCTTTTTGAGTGTTTTACAACAATGATGGGATTATTATAGATGAAACCAGTGAGCTTTGTTTTGTCTTCTTTAGGACCACTCCCTATCAGTGCTTCAGCAGATTCAGTGGAATTAGCTTTGAACAACCTCTGGTCCATCAAACCCGACACTGTTGAAGTCACTAAACAGGACGACAGCGAAGGATCTCACTTCACAGTCACATTCAATTCGGACAGAGGTAAGAAAAGGCAAAGAAACAAGCAAACTCCAGCATTGCTTTGTCATTAATTCCCACAGCCCCGTTTTTAACATGTAGGCTAATTGTTAGTTGTTACAGTTGCTTTTTGTGCTTTACTTGGCATCAAATATTTGGTGTCTGGAGCAAAAAAAAACTGCGACAAACAATGGCTTGATTATTTGTATTTTTTATTCTGAATGCAGGTGATTTCAGTCCTCTTCAGTCTGAGGTGTTTGGATCTGACACTAACATCACTGTTGTTGAAGTTACCAAGGGGATAAGCAACATGCAGTCCTTCACTCTGCTGTGGGGGGGAATCCCTACAAGGCCCATCGCCTTCAATGCAACTGATGCTGAGGTTTGTGATCTGAAAACATGCAATAACTCTTTTTCTCTTTACTCGCATATTTACAGTTTTCATTTATTCCATCTAGATTATGTTAATGTATGCTTTATGGACAAAAATATTCAAATACAGGGAAGTATATGCAGTTGGTCCCCCTTTTGCACCTATAACCACTTCCACCCTTCTTCAAGATTTTCTTTAAGATATTTAAGTGTTTCTATGGGAATTTGTGCCCATTCCTTCTGTAGCGCATTGATGAGGTCAGGCACTGATGTTGGACAGGAAGGCCTGGCTCACAATCTCTGTTCCAGTTTATCCCAAAGGTGTCTGATGGGGTTGAGTTCACGGCTTCCACACCAAACTTGTCATAACCATGTTTTTATAGTCCTTGCTTTGTGCACTGGGGCACAGTCATGTTGGAATAGAAAAGGGCCTTCCTCAAACTGTTGTCAAATAGTTAGAAGAGCAGCACTGTTCATAATATCCCGGCATTAAGATTGCCCTTCATTGGAGATAAAACCTGATGGTGTGGTCAAATACTTTTGTCTACATAGTGTATAATGATTTGTGTACCTTTACCATGCATTTTCAAACTCTTAAAGTGAATGTAACTCTAAATTCAGTATGGAAACTGCATTACAATACTGACTTACCTTATGTGACTGTAAAAAAAGGTAAAGTCGGCTCTGGACGACATGATGTCAGCCGAGTGCCCTGCTGAGATTCTGACCAGCGAAGGCACCGATGTGAAATATTTCAAAGATTTTGAAGACGCCGACTCTCAGGTCAGTGAGTGTTAACACTTTTCTGGAAAAGTGTCCTGTTTAACACCTTTTGACTTATTTATAAGACCAGTATGTGACATAAGACTGTCATTGTGTCCACACCAGTTTGACACGGATGAGGAAGGGACTCGTGTCAAATACAATGCCTTCTGTGGCCAGTGGTCACTGAAGAATGCCCAGATTCTTTTCAAGGATACATACACCAAAGCATCTGGAGGCAACTATGGACCAGTTTCACTTGACAACCACAACATGGTAAAACACACATTTAGTTCATGCCATTGTTTTAAGAAACATTTTATATTAAGATCCTTGAAATAATCAGAATCAGAATTGGATTCATTACTTTGGCTCATTCAGAAATAAAATAACGTTTGGGAAGAAAATTAAGCAATAAGATTAAGAGAATATTAACAGCATATAAATATGTGACATAAGTATGTACTTATTAAATAATTATGCTTTCAAACCCACAAAGTGTGTAAGAGCACAATTATTTAAAAGGCTGGAATTAAAAATTATTACACCATTTATATGACCTTATAAGATGCTTATAATGTCTTTAAAATGAATATATTAGATTTCTTTTTTTAATTCACAAACTTTCAAGGATTTCAAGGACCCACTGGAACACTATGTTATGCCCTGACATAACTGGTACTTCAAGAAATAGAGTCAAACTGTTACAAAAAAAAAAATAAGTTTATGTTAGTGTTAATAAAAGTTTAATAAAAGCATTTATCATATACTTTTATTTAAATGTAGTTTTTTTTGACACGTTTTTCAACGTTTTAAAACAGATATCTGTTTTTGTTTTTTGTGTTTTTTTTTCTTCTTTCAGCTTTGTTTTGCCTACAAGGGGAAGTTAAAAAACGAAGTGGGAATGAAATTCACTTACACTAAAAGCGATGGCAATAGCCAGACAGAAACTGCAATGATCATTACAGTCTTCAATCAAGGCGAAAAGTCAGTGAACAAAATATGCTTGTCTACAATATACTGTAAATCAAATGAGATTGGAACACTAATAATTACTTCTTAACAGATGGAGTTACAAATGTATGAACATGGAGAGCTCTCTACAGGCACAATATACTGGAACCAAATACAAACTGCTGGAATTTTACCTCTACAAAGACGTCTCTGGAGAAGATTTCTATGTGGATGCTGTCCACATTGGAAAGGCGGCCACCACGTTTGATGAAAATGGTACACAGTTTGATTATTTATGCATAAAACACTGCCAAGATAAACATAATACAATCCCCAGTTTGGTACAATCAGACTTAAATCTGTAATTATCATGAATCAAATTTGATTTGGACAGATTTTAATAGAATTGAGGACATGTGTTTTCTCAGCTCTTCCCCTCAGGAGGAGGCCCCCGCCTTTTGAACTCAGCGGTAAGGCCTTTGAGGAGATCTCTGTTGAAAAAGGCCTTTCAGACATAAGCTACAAGATTAAAGCTACACCAGTAGATTGTGCCATCGAGTTCCCCATGCTTGAAGTTGGCTTCATGCAGGTAACTGGTCAATTCAGATTTACTGTATGTGTATGAGTAGCAGTTTCGTATTAAAAAACGAGGGTCATTGCATCCATCTAGTTCAGGTTCATCATGTTATTTTAGCACATTTTAGGAATTAGTTAATTAGGTTAAAGCACAGAGTATCACAACTTCTGCTAAAATAAAAGTCAGCTCCTTAACTTCCAGTCAGTTGTAGCTAAAGAGTAATTTGGACATTTTAAAGCAGAAGCCAGGATTTTTACCCTAATTTACAGCTTCAGAGACAGTGTTAAGGGTAAATGTCTTGTTGTGGAGAGACTGGGGTCTTGACTCCCTCCTACTGTCTGTTAGCGGAAAACCAGCCTTGCGAGATCGGGTTCCAGCGACCTGAAATCCTCAAAATCAGGAGGTCTCACAACAAACACTAGGTACCTATAAGGACTATAAGATCAAGGCAGCGATACTGTTATTTTAAATGTTCACCATGGCAGAGCCGGTAAAAACAAACAGAGAAAACCACTGTCGAAGGAAGTGAGAAAGAGGAAAGACTGTCTGGTGAGTTTTTACAACGAAATATCAACTCCGAAACTGTAGGGGGGGGGGGCTCTATAGAGAAAAAAGTGGCAAAGTGACCAGACTTCAAAGTTCAAATTTAATTTGTTAGCAATTAAAATGTCCAATATCAGAAGTGTTGACATTGTCTTAAAGTAGTTGTTTTAGTCATAAGTCCCGAGGGATTCAATAGGGTCTAAAATGAAAAATGACTGTATTGTGCGGTGAAAACAATTAAATTCTACAATGCATTGCTGAACACCCTTGGTAACGTCTGCAAACACCAACTGCAGAACATCTCTAGAGATACCGTGACCATGCATAAAGTCAATTTAAATCCACCTGTTACTTGATCAGACACTTCTGATATACAATACCTTGATATTTTCAATGTGAGTTTATGTCTTTCACATATTAGTAACACATACACACACACCCACACAGGAGGGGAAGTGTCTGAGCTGTTGAAATCTGAAACACTTGCAAAATAGATGTCTAGAGGGTGAGAAAGAGCTGCTGGCTTCTGTTCTGAGTCTTGGGAAATAAAATCCAGACAAAGCAAAGCCTGAGGTCAGAAATCAAACCCACAGCACCACCCAGATAATGTATAGTTCTTTTCAAAATCTTTTTTTTAAATAGCTCATAGTTGTATGGCAGTTTACTTTGATAATGATTCCTAGCAAAGAGGAAAAAACTGATGTAATGGACAAATGCTGCCTTGGCAGGGTGATACATACAAACAGAGGGAACGCCTCTATGTGCTGTACAATCATCACAGACAACTGTTGCGAAAATATGTGACTAAAGGGGCGAAGCTGTTGCAATGATTTAAATTAAATCATCATTAATAACGCATTCAGTGAGTGCTTTTAATTATTTACAATAATGTTTTTAAAAGTAATTTTGTCTCTGTGGAGGACAAACATGTTAAAGATGCAGAAGTCAGGATTATGAGGGAAAAGATGCTTGACTGTTTAGTTTCAGGGATGTTAAAAATGATAACGTTTTGGCACCTTACATGAAAAAACATAAAAATGTTACAAAAATTTAAAAAGATAATTGAATGATAACAAAAAGAGGCAAATCAATAAATAAATTAGCTAAAATACAGTATAAGGTTAAAGCAATAATACTGTGTAAAATAATTTTACACTTTGTATGTTGTTCTCACTTTGTTATTTCTTAATATTAATGTTATAAAATGAAGACAAATACCAAAATTAAGTTTCTTGCATTTTTTTGAAAGATGATTCTGTTTAACTTTACCTTTAACTAAAATAATATACAATAAAATGAATAAAATTGATTCTCTAACTGTAAAATGCTTAAAATTACAACTTATTTTAGGGCGCTATGTGTGAGAAAATGGTAAAAGTCCATGTTGGAACTTTGTCTGTTCCTCTTTGTCTTACATTAAAGGTGACAAACACAACTGAGGACATGGTCGAGTACAAGGACGGCGCCATCACCATCACTCGCCCTCACAAAGCCACGGCCGCTCTGACCGGAACCTTTGACGTGGAGATTTATGGAGGCCGAGCTGAAGGTCATACACACTAAACATGTGTATCGTGTCATATTTTGATTGTAACAATAATATATAATAATAATAATGATAATAATAATAATTACTGCCATTGCTACAGTTCACTGAGGCTCTTCAGCGTTTTGTATTTGTTTCGTCTTTCGTCAGGTTTTCATCATACTTCACTCACAAACTTCCAGCTCCTTCTTTCATTCATACGTTCACAAACTTACTTATACAAACACACTGTTATACACAACAATCACAAACTGTTTCAGTTAAGTCTAAACTGTAAATATTAAGACTGTATTGTTGGTTTGTTGGTTTTCTGTACTGTACAGCACGTATAATTACTTAATTACCTCTGCCAAGGAGGTTATGTTTTCGCCAGTGTTAGTTTGTCTGTTTGTCTGTTAGCAAAATAACTCAAAAAGTTATGGACGGATTTTGATGAAACTTTTCACAAAAGATGTGTAATGGGCCAAGGAACAGATGATTAGATTTTGGTTGTGATCCAGATCACATCTGAATCCAGGACTCTTAATCATTGCTTGGCTGAGGTCTGCACTCTCGAGTGTTTTTTAAGTTACATATTTACCTACTTAATAAATGTTTTTTATTTCTTTCTCACTTACTAATTTTATTTCTTATTTACTTACTTTATTTCTTTCTGACCTACTTACTTAGTTACGTACTTAACTACTTTCTTACTTACTTACATATTTAATTTCTTACAAACTTACTTACGTATTCAATTACTTACTTAGATATTTATTTACTTTCTTAATTCCTTAATTAGTAACCTAATTACTTAATTACTTTCTTACTTAGTTTTTTAGTATTTTATTTTTTAGTATTTTACTTTCTTATTTACTCACTAACTTTCTTAATTACTCACATATTCACTTGCTGACTTAATTTGTTACGTTCTTACTACTTTCTTACCTACTTACTTACATATTTACATACTTATTTACTTTCATGCTTCTGTTCAAACTTGTATAATGTTTTCATCATCACTGACATTCATTATGACCCCGTCCCATCACATACACTGTAAACATTAGCAATGATGTTTTTTGTTGTTTATTTGATGAAATACATGAGCTGTAGCTTCAGCAATATTCTTTATACATAATTTTCTGCTACAAATGGAGAAACTCTCCCTGTTTACAATGTGATATTTGAATTTTGGTCAACAATGAAAGCACCTGTAATTCAGAGAGACAGTGAAACATGTAATAAAGTACACAAATCACAATTAATTCCATGAGCCAGCATTAAAAATCTCATTTTGACAGACTGCCATTGAGTAAATCACAATTTATTCTAAATAATACACAACTGCTTCTCATTCCCAGGTCTGCCAGTGAACATCAGTGAGACAGACCTGAAATACGCTCTGGAGGGAATTGCAGGGATGGGACAACTCAATGTCCAGTGGCAGGGAACCTGCAGAAAACCCAAGTGGAGGGTTGGGTGGCTCACAAATCCTGGAGACCAGCCTCTACTGCAGGTCTGAAAAGAAACCCTCTTTTATGCAATGCTTTAGAGCAGGGGTCTCAAATCCGCAGCCCGCAGGCCACATGCGCCCCCCAGTTGATGCCCTACAGCCCTACACTTACGTTAAAAAATTATAATGAAAACTGGCCCAAAACAACCAACAGTGAACAATATAATAATAATCTCTGTTCATTTTCAGTTTGAGACCCCTGTTTTAGAGACAAAGTAGTGGCAGTAACTGTGGCAAATCATAATTCATCATATACATTTGGTGAATATACGTGTGTGTGTATATATATATATATATATATATATATATATATATACCATTAGTATTTTTAATCACTTAATACAAGGCCAGGAGACAATCATCATTTCTATTGAATCTAATTTCTTTTAATTTTTGTTTTAATTGTTTTAATTGTTTAATTGTTTTTAATTGTTTTAATTCTTAATTTTGAAAGAAATTCTGTGTTTAAGGCTACAGCTTCTTACCGTTTGTTTCGCTGCTTCTGTTTGTTATTTTACTCATCCTGGAGCTACTGTGACAGCTGCATCAGTGCCAGAAAGACAGCAGCGTCTTGGCACCATGTCCACATTAATGGTTATTGTCATTACAGATTGACAGCACATCCATTGTTGGCAACAACGCAGTTGTTTTGGCCAAGGAGAAGAAAAAGGGTGGAACATTCATACGCAGCCTGACAGGAGATTTCTTCCGAGTCTGGGAAACTAAACCACAGGTACAAGAGTGATTTAAAATGGCTGCATGACTTTTTGAATATCGCTGTCATATCGTTTTTAAATGTCAACCTTGCAGTTTTGATTGTGTCTGCTCACCAAAAATCCTGCGGAGCTAGTTTTATTTTTGTCTAAATGTTTTTCATCAGTGCTTCGGGGGAAGGAATTAGTCTGAATTAATACCTACTTTGTTTGGATAAGACTGACAGACACAACCTTTTTGTAATTCCACTGTAATAGTTTATTGTTGCGGTTTCACTCAACTGTCCTGTGTTCTTCACAGGTGGAGGTTCTCATCAATGGCCTTCCCTCCAAGTGTACTGGTGACTGTGGCTTTGTGTGGTCAGATGACCAGACACCGATCGTGACAGGAATCAGTCCGTCTCAAGGTGACCTTTGTAAATATTACTCAACATTAGGCAACAATCAAGTCTGCCAGTCAAAAACGTTATTAAATCTAAACTTAACAGTCACCTAGTGTGGGATTTGGTACCAAATAGGGGTGTTACTTAAAAAGACACAAAACAAAAGTTTTATCCATTATTGCATTAATGAAAACAAATCATTCTACTCCAATTACTACCTAATTTGTGGTACATTGTTTATCACAATGTGGTAACAACAGCAGATTCAGTAGAAGTGATGAAATTTACCAGGCTTTTGAATGCATCTTTTTAGCTAATGAGCATAGATTATTATCTTAGAATTTTCAAATATTTAAATATTTGACCAATAATAAAAATTGCAAGTTGACACAAAACCAGTTATGTGATATTTTTTGCTAAAAAATTGTGCAGACAAGTTTGTTAGTAAATTTAAATTTAACTGTCAATTAGTGTGGTACCAAACATATGAAGTACAGATTATAAAGTACTTTGCTTATCAATAATAATTACTACTTAAACAAATAAGATTTGGTAATTTTTTACCAAATCATACTTTTACAAACATACTGTTTGTTATTATGTCAAATGTAAAAGATAGAGAGGGTTGTAATTATAGCACGCATTGCAAATGTCCTATTGTGGAATCATTTTTACTTACAATTCTGTTGGGGAAGCACCGCTAATAACCCCACTCCCGCAAGGGGACTGTGACAGACTTGCAAACAAATAAAATCTGAGAATAAAAAACGAGACAAAAGTCCTGAAGTTATTTTTAGTCTTGTTTGACATTTAAGAAGTTTTGCATCGTATTATGGGCTCATATTTAATTCCATAATATCACATAGGATCGAATGGCCTCGGGACTCTGCTGACTGTTACTGGAACTGGCTTCAGCAGTGAAAATGCCACCATCATGGTGGGAGAGGCCCCGTGCCAAGTTGAATCATTCACAGGTAAAGGAAAGAGATTGACGTTAAAAATAAATTGAGGCAGTTTTTAAAATTAAATGGACAGAAGTGACTGTTGTGACTTTAATTTCAGCGACCACACAGGTGTGCAGGGTGGGTGGAGCCAGTGCCGGTACCTTTCCTGTGTCTGTTAGCTTCCCCTCTCTGGGTAACGCAGGCTACGCAGACAACATTGTTCCCCACTTCACCTACCAGCTCATCATTTCCTCGATCTCCCCGCTTTCTGGAAGTTTGGCAGGTACATAGTCGGAATTCAGAATTACTGAGTTTCTAGTCAGATTTCAGGTCGAATTTCCAAATCAGAAACTTCACAGCAACTTCACCAACCATACAAAGATTACTACTGTTACTGTACCATTTATAGTACTGTCTGTGAAGATTCTCAGTCAGTTCAATTTTTAACTAGGTTGGGGTTAACCCTAACCCTAACCTGGGGGCCAGTAAGCATCTAGTCTGCTCAATAGGGAGCCAGGCTATAGAAAAGTTGGAAAAACCAACTGTTCGGTAGTGGGTGGACAATATGAGCTAAAATAATAAAACAATTTTCCATCATATCACAAATTAAATCTATTGATGATGGTATTCATAGAATTTCATAGTAAATTATTTGTTTGGATATGGAGAAATGTGTACTTCACAATGCAAAATATGCAAAATAAATCAAAAATTAAGTAACTAATAATGTTGATAACTGTAATTAAAGCACCAGGCAAGCTTATGAACAGAATGTGCAATGTTAATGTTGAATGTTATTTATTTATTGATGCATAATTACAACTGTATGTTACCAGTGTCTGGGTGAAAAGGGTGAATACACATAATGTTGACAAACAGCGACTGTAACTGTCACCTTCTGTCCTCAGGCGGCACGCTGCTGACGGTGGCAGGTTTCGGCTTCAGCCAGAACGCCACGGTGACCGTCGACGGCAAGGAGTGCATGGTGGTCGACGCCAGTGACACGGAGATAAAATGCACCACACCGGCAGTAAGTGATAATGTTTATAATGACCCTGCATTATCTATAATTATCTATCAACACCAATCCATGAGCTGCAGTCACGTGAGCACCGGACATGTGACTCATTTACATTAAACATTTATATTTAACATTTAGATTTAATTTACATTTAAATTTGATATTTCACATTTAGATTGAACATTTATTGTTTATATTTAATATTTAACATTCAGATTTAACAATTAAAATTGAGATTTCTCCTTAACATTTCCATTTATTTAACACTTAGATTTAAGCTTCAACATTTAACAATTAACACTGAGATTCATCCTTATCATTTAACATTTCAATTTATTTATCATTTTATATTTTGATTTAACCTTTAACCTGTAGTTGTAACATTTAGATTTAATATTTAACATTTAACATTTGGATTCACCAACATTTTGACTCAGATATGTAGATTTAATATTTAACATTTTGATTTAAACATTTAAAGTTAAATATTTGAAAAAGAATGAAGTTTAGTATAATTTTGATTTAATTTATGTTATGATGTATTTTGATATTTGATGTAGATTTACAGCAAATATTGTCACTTAAACAAAATAACACCATTTTTTTTTTGTCATTGTTTGTAGTTGAATGTAGCAAATTATTGCTGTTACGGTTCGGGCTGTGGCAAATACATAAATGAGCATAAATTAAAGGTCAAGAACCACGTCTTCAAAAAATATAGTCATGGATTAGAATCATATTTTTTTGGTATATATATATATATATATATATAATCATATATAATGATGAAACTCCTATTTTTTATTTCAGGGAGCTGCCGGATCAAAGACTGTGACACTGTTGATGGGAAACACGAGTCAAACAGCCAGTTCCTCTTTCGCGTATGACGAGTCACTCACGTCCCACGTCTCAAACCTGAGTCCTCAAACCACCACAGTGTTCGGTGAGTTCAGTATTTAATGACTTCACTTAACTCAAAATGTTGATAATAAAACTGTAACTGAAATGTGTGATTGCACAATTCTTAATGTGTTTCATTTTATTTACATTCCTATTATGAGCCATCTTGGCCAAATAAGAAGTTTTGGGACCTAGAATCTGTAGAAAATTATGAATTAATTGATACCATTATTGTAAACCCACATGATTTATTTAAACCAAAGCTTGAGTTCAACAGTGAGGATGTGATCTGCTCATAAAGGTCAATAGTATAGTTGCAACAATTAACAGTTAACAAGCTCTCCAGTTTTTCAGCCTCTTAAATGTGAATATATTCTGGGTTTTTTTTTTTTTTTTGCTCCATATAACAAATAAATAATTAAAAATTATAATTTTTTTAGTGTGTGAACAAAACAAAACATTTGACAACATAATTTTCCAACATTTTATGGATCAAACAAGTACTTGAATGAATGCTAGTGACACATTGTCTCCATGTGCTTTGTTTATGAAACAAAAAGCATGCTATTTTCCATCACATATGTGAGATATATGAAAATAATATTTAAATAATAAAGAATATTTGTTTTGTTTCTGTTTTTTTGGCTATTGTTAAATGTTTTTCCACCAAGAACACAAATAATTGAGGTTAAAGAATAATATCTACTGCATGTATATATATGTATATATCATACACCAGTCTATTTACTGTATTTCACTGAGAGCTGAAAACTGTCAGACGCTTTTGTTATCACTCGTACCTTACCATTTTTCTCTCTTCAGGTTACGAACTGAAGATAATGTGCCTCTCTGTGTAATCGCAGAATACAATCCAGACACAAGCTGCTGATCCCACATATTTTAAGAACTTAATCAGAATTTAAAGTGACAGCTGCCAAGTATCTTCCACTTCAGAATCAGATCTTTTGTTGGCTTCTTTTGTGCAGGTGAACGTGTCCTGACCGTCCAGGGGACAAACCTGGGAGTCAGCGCTGATGACAACATGGTATTTGTCGGCAAAAAGGAGTGTGAAATTGTGCAGTGGACGTCTACAATCATCACCTGTCATCTGCCCGTGCTGCCACCGGGTCTGCACAAGGTGGAAGTACAGGTTGGAAATAATGGCTACGCCAAGATGAGGTAATGTTCCCACAATAATCACATCAAATTTAAAGAACTCACATCAAATCTAAAGAAAGTTTAGTCTGTGGTATATATGAAGTGTCCAAATTGACATATTACAATTATGTAGTTTTCTCATATTTTACATTAGTGTGGTGACACTGTTGTACTGTTGTAGCTTCTCACACTGGCCCTAATATACAGTCTTAAATACAATATTTACCTCCACTACGGAAGTACATCAGTGTGCGTTTATCTGCCAGTTTGTCTGTTAGCAACTTCCTGTCTACAGTTTTTGTCGGATCAATCTGAATTTTGTCGTGCCGACTATTTTCTCATTAAATTTGGTAAGAATCTAGCCACTGAGGACACAAAAAAACAACCAAATTTTTAAAGAAATTAATATGTTGTGTAATCTAACTCAACTGAAGTGGACGCTTTTTTCAGTTTTTTTTTTGTTTGTTTGTTTGTTTGTGTTTTTTTGTTTTGTTTTGTTTTGTTTTGCAGCGACGGCCTGAATGACAATATTGAATACATCCTGGAGATCCATAGCGTTTCACCACTTATTGGCTCTCTAATGGGAGGAACCAGGCTGACAATTTCAGGCTCTGGTTTCAGCAACAACACAATGGACAACAAAGTCTCTGTTGGTGAGCAACACACGCACACACACACAAAGACCACACAATGGTCTTTGTTATAAATGTTATAAACACAGCAATAAGTGGGACAACAATGAAATAAGATACCAAAATCATGGTTGATATTAGATGCCAGTAGAGATGCATAATACGAATAAGGAAAATGTTTTTCTGTTGTTCTACTCCTCCTCCTCCGCCCTTGTCTCTTATGGGGTTCCTCTGGGGTCCATCCTGGGGCCAGTTACCATTAGATAACATCATCAGAAAATATAACATCTCCTTCCATAATGACTGAATTAAATCGTGGATGGCAAATCATTTCCTTCAGTTAAACAAAATTCACAAATCCCAGCTAAACTATCTCACCCCATATGTCAAGTCCCATACCAGAAATCTGGGTGTTAATCTGGACTCAGAACTCTAGCGTGACAAACAAATTGATTCTACCAGTTAAGAATCACTCTTCTGTGTTGCTTTGTGGTGTGACAGGAGAAGCTGAGTGTGAAGTGGTAACGTCGTCGGCCAATGAGCTGCAGTGTCTTATGCAGTCAGAGGAGAAGACCTACACTGTCACCAATCAGGGGTCGCACTACAGTACGTCTACATTTCACTTCCATTGTTTATCCAAGAAGCATAAACACTGATAATAACAGAACAAGTATACGTTTACAAGAAACTGCTGCGAGGAAGAAAACTTACCTGTGATTTAAGTGTGACAGAAGGCAAGGCAAGTTTATTTGTATAGCACTATTCTGACACAAGGCAATTCAAAGTGCTTTACAAAGGCATAGAAAATCACAGAATAAATGCAAGACATTAAAATTACATTACAATCAACATTAAAATTAAAACAGACATTAAAATCATAAGTGATGAAAATGATATTTGCCAGTGAAAGTACTAAGATGATTATGAATTTAAGAAAAAGCTGCAGTAAACAATAATGTTTTCAGGCTTTATTTAAATGAACTGACAGTCTGAGCAGACCTCAGGTATTCAGGAAGTTTGCTCCACGGGTGAGTAGAAGAATTACTGAATGCTGCTTCACGTTGTTTGGTTCTGCTTCTGGGAACACACAGTAAACCTGTCCCTGATGATCTTAAGGCTCAGGATGTATTTCGGCCCAAGACCATTCATTGCTTTGTAGACCAAGAGTAAGATTTTGAATTCTATCCTTTCACTCAGGGGAAGCTAGTGTAGTGATCCGAGGACTGGTGTGACGTGGTCCAAATGTTCTCAAAACCAGTCGGAGCAGTTTCATTTTAAATTACACAATTCTTAAACCACAGATGATTAAAAAAACATACCCAATTTATATTATTCTCTGTGTTATTTTAAGTCTTAACTTTACATGTGTGTTTTCCAGCTTATGGACAAGGGTTTGCATGGAGTCCTGTCTCACTCTCTGTGTTGGTTGGAGACACAGTGATGTGGGAGTGGGAGACTCCGCCCTTCCAGAACGCCCAATACCGGGTCTTCTCGGTTTCCACCCCGAGTGGAGTCACTTACGAAGGAGGTCCATTCACCAGTGGATCCATCGGAACCACCAAAGGTAGAAAACTGACACACTGACCCTGGACAGAACTCTGAACCCTCAGATGTTTTACACTCATTGTCAGTTAGTCATGATCATTGTGTGGATTTGTAATGGAATTAAACAGATGTTTAAGAAGCGGAACTGTGGGATTATAATGCTGTATCAAAACAAAGATTTGTACATTTACAGTACAAGTGTCCAGGAATTTTTGTGACCAGCTTTTCGATTCAACAGTATAAAAAATAATAAAAAACAAAAGAAACAAAAACACAGTTTTGTAAAAATACTGTCATAATCTTATAAAACACGCTTATAATTTATTATAAATATGTGTTATGGATATATTTATTAAGGTAAATGTAAACACACATATTTGAAAGAATGTTCCTCCAGTCCTTTAACCAAAAGGAAGTAAGAGGTTAATTTAAATAACATAGAAATAATAGTAATAGAAGAACCACATACATTTCACACTATCAATTTGATCAAAATATTACTTATTATTGTATTATTTATAAGTACAAACTGTTGCATAATAAAAAAAAGCACTAAATAATGTTCAATTAAACTGTATACTTCGTGGAGGCTTAAAATAATACATTTCTGTCTCATCTCCATGTCCAGTTTTTGATGTTTTATATCATTTAGTTCTAATTTTACACTGTGTCCAGGGAAAATATGCTTCATGACTCCATCTGCCATAATCACAGCCTTCTGTTTCTGCCGTCTGTCCCGTGTCCTCAGGGGCTTTTAGCTACCGCTTCACCACCCCGGGCGTCTACTATTACAGCAGTGGCTACACAGACAATTACAAAATCAAGTCGCTGCAGGGAGTCGTGAAGGTCGAAGCCCTGGAAGAGAAGAGCAGCGATCTGTCTGTTCATGTGGGAGGAATAGAAGCCAGACACCAGGCGGGAGGTAAATGTATACATGTGGATTCAGTCAGAAGCTTAATCTGTCAGTAAATCCCAAAATATGAAAATAATATTGTTATTGTTCTAATAATGTTTATGATAGCACATGAATAAGTAAGTAAGTATGAAGTAAGTATAAGAAGAAACGCCAAAAGATCATTTTAATGTTCCAGTATGTAACCTATATCAACACTAGCTTCAGTATCTCATGTTTCAGAGAACAAGGGTTGTTTCCTTAACCTAAAGACCTCATTCATTTTACATTGATCGTAAAATGTCAATTTTTTTTCAACATTTGTTTACTTTTGTGTTTCAGAGAACTGGGGTTAACTCCTTAACTTAAAGTTGTCTTTCAGCAGTAATTTCATTGTCATGTTTCAGTGAACCATGATTGATTCCTGAATCTAAGTTGTCACTGCCATCTTATTTTACTACCGTAGCTGTTGTGCTTCTATCTTCACTTCGTCAAACAAAAACACTGCTATAGACTTAAATCAGCACTGTCTGAACTCATTTGACCTTTCTTTGAATGTCTGAAACAGACATATTGAAAAGTTACACACTATATCTTTACCTTTTAGATCAGAAAGAGTCCAGTTGAGATCCATGTCAAAATAAAGGACACTTCCAAGTTTTTTTTTCACTAATCTTGTGATTCCTCCTCAGGTTCCCCTCGTGCTGTCAGAGCAGCCTCAGGCTGTGTCGTGTCCCCTCAGTGTCCGCCCAACACAACCTCAGGTGGTCTTTCTTTCACCACCTCTTCCTGCTCCACCCCAGCAGTTCACTCCATCTCTCCCAACCAGGGATCATATCACCAGGTCATCCACATTGAGGGCAGCAGCCTCAGCGACACTGCCTGTGCTGTGGAGGTCAGTGGTGGTTTTTAAATACATATATATGTGTAAAAATACACATAAATGTTTAAATATTTTGGTTGGAAACAAATATACTAACCCTACATGCTAATATCATTGTAATAAATCCATGTTTAGAGCAAAGAAGATCTAAACGTTTAGTTTTCAAAATAGAATATTTGATGCTTTACCAAGTTATCAGATGTCGATCAATAATGACTTAATGGTCTTCTAATTATTAGTTATTACACAATATCAACTAATGAATAATGTTAACTAAAGTGAGATAATCATTAAATAATAATTAGTTAATTATTAATTTACACACAAAATTCTTAATCATGAATTAATAAATAAACAAGGTTAATTATTACATAATGGTTTCAGTAATTATTTATTATGAACTATGGTTAGTTAATCATTAATTAATACACAAAAAAGATGAACTGTTACATAATGTTAACTAATCATAGTATTAAATAACATTATATAATAATTAGTCAAGAGACCAAAAGATTAACCATTACTCAGTGGGTAAGTAAGCATTCATTTATGTTAACTAAAGTTAGTTGATCATTAATTAATAGTCATAAAAAGTTAACTATTCGTAATGGTTAACTAATCGTTAACTGATGTTTGGGTACTCATTAGGTAACAGTTAACCTTTTTTGTGTACCTTATTGTAAAGTGTTCAGTCTGTTGTTGTGTTGTTTGTACACAAACTGTTGTCAGTCGTATATTCACTCCGTTACTGTCTGACACGGCTCTTCTGTGTGTCCTGCAGGTGACCATTGGTGATCAGACCTGTCAGGTGATCAACAGCTCTCTGACTGAGATCTACTGCCGCCTCGATGCCGACACTGAACTTCCCATTGGCGTTGCTCACCCTGTAGCCGTCAGAATCAACAACCTGGGCAGTGCCGTTATGGCTGTGCAGAATGAGTTTGAACGCCGCTTTGTTGTTCTACCCGTGATCGACTCAGTGTCGCCTGAGATTGGCAGCCCCACTGGCCACACCAGGCTCTACATCCACGGCTCCGGCTTCTCTGAAAGTCAGGTGACCGTAGCGGGCGTGCCCTGTGTCCTTGTGTCCGTCAATTACACCCACATCGTTTGCGACACTGCTCCCTCTACACCGCATAGTGGCAACGTCATATTCTACGAGGGTCTGATCCAAAGCTCCTGTCACTCCAGCTGCTCCTTCGAGTACTCCTCCTCCATCACTCCCACCCTCACCAACATTTCACCCAACAGCATCAGTGATGCCATGACTGTGACCATCTCTGGCACAGGCTTCAGCAGCAGTGTGGATGACACAGCAGTATTTGCCAGCAGCAACGAGCTGGAAGTTACCTCCTCCACCAATGACACCATTTCGGTCAGAGTGAGTGCTCTGCCTGCAGGTGACCACCCAGTCACGGTGATCGTGAGAAGCAGAGGCCTTGCGTCCGGTGACCTCACCTTGACCAGCATTCCCCAAGCCACTCTGAGCCCCGGCGTGGGCAGCTTGTTAGGAGGAACCCCGCTCGTCCTCACAGGAAACGGCTTCGCTCCAGGAAACACCACCGTGATGGTTGGTGGCAAAGAATGCGAGATTCAGAATATGACGGCGGGTCTCCTTCACTGTCTGACGCCTCCAAACAGTGAGGGGCAGGTGGCGGTCAACATCCAGGTTTTCTCTGTGGCGTATCCTGTTCTCTACTTCAACTACTCTGCAGACCACACTCCCATCATCAGCTCCATCAGCCCCACCACTGGTAAACGTCATCCTCCAATTCATGGATTTCAATCAGCAGCAGGGAAACATCTTTCTTATACCACAAAAAAAAAAAATGTTTATACCATGGTTTAATGTGTTTTAAACCATGGTAACCCATTTATACCCTAGTTTAACTTTTGGGAAAATTTGTTTGTACATCTGGTCTTTTGCTTTCATCTGGTCTTTCGACACATTGATACCCTGAATTCAATGGGGTTTTTTATCCCATTTATACCCTGGTTTCATTGGATTTTTAAAAAAAACTATGGGTTTTTGGAAAAATCTGCTTTGGTTTTAATGAATTTTTGAAAAAAAAAACATTCAAACCCTGGTTTCAATGGGTTTTGGAAAATCCATTTATACCCTGGTTTCAGTGGGTTTTTCAAAAATCTGTTTGTACCCTGTTTGTTTTTTTTTTGTTTGTTTGTTTTTTCAGTATTGTATTTTAATTCACTCCATGGTCTGCAAAGAAACTAGCCAGTTAGCATAGCTCTTGACTTGTTGCCCTGGTAAACAAGAGGGGGTGGGAGTTGTGTGGGCAGCAGATACCTCCCTGACAATTTCAGCGTAGATTTTGCCAAATGTTACCACCTAATTTATTAATTTTAAAGGTTTCAGTCATTTGCTCTGAGCTCAAACTAATTTCTGTTCTCTTCCACCTATAATTTCCCCCAGGGCCCAGCGGTTCAGTCGTCACACTGACGGGTTCAGGATTTGGCACCGACCCACAACTCATCTCTGTCTCCATGAACGATGTGCCCTGCGTCGTGTCCACAGTCTCTGACACACAGGTTCAGTGCACGACAGGACAAAACCCGGGCGGGGCCTTCGCGGTCATGCTGCATCACCACGTCAAAGGTTACGCCCAGTCGAGTGCCATGTTCACGTACGAGCTGACGCTCAGCAGCATGCTTCCAAATGAGGGTAAGCAGAGATAAAATTTTATTTTCTTTACACTTCACTAGGTGGTCACATTTTATATTTCCCACATACATAATACTTAAGGACTACTTGTTCTTGTGCTTAGTACAATAGATTAAGTCACAGAATAAGTCAATCAAAAATCTAAATTAAGGGCCAAGGAGCAAAGTCCAAACTTATAAGAATATTTATATCTTATAAAGGGAGGGATTTCACTCTGTAGATTGATTAGATTTTCCATTAAATCTACAAGGGCCAATTTTACAAAGGGAAGTATCCTGAAAGCATACAAATTGTTTTGATGCCGACAAAAGTACAGTAAAGTAGAACAAAAATTTGGCACATCACTACTGTCTGTCATTGTTGCTACTCTTTGAAAATGTTGCTTTGAAAAGGTTGTGACCTCCTGCATTTCAATCTAATCTCCTCTGTAATCTGCTACTCAGGCAGTTTTGGTGGCGGCGCTCGACTCGCCGTCCAAGGCTCGGGCTTCGACCCGCAAACGTCCACTGTGACCATCTGCGACGAGGAGTGTGACGTGGACAGAGAAGCGTCCACAACGACTCACCTGTACTGCATGTCTCCACAGAACAACAGTGCGTGTTGATTGATTACATATTCACACAGATAATCTAGGAAATTCAGGGCCACAGCTACCGTCCAGAGACATTTATAATATGACGATAATTAAAAGATATTGATAATAATGATGCATTTATTTGAAGAGGACTTTTCAAGATAAGAGCACATTACAAACTATAACTAAGTAAACTATTTGTTTCATCCCACACACATTACAGTGAACCAGGGGGTTAACTGACAGGCTTAAGGCTAATCAACTTTGTGTGAACTCATGTTAATTAACATTCCTGGTCTTTAAAAGTTAAATTATACAGCTTTAAGGGTCTATTAAGGAAGAATGTATTCATACTGGTTTGCGATATTGTTATTTTTTGTTTGTTTCCATACTTTAACATATTCAGTGACAGACTTTAACTAGTAGGACTGTCATCATCAGTCACAGTAGACGACAGACAAGCTCATCAGATGCAAAGATAACCTGTCAAGGATGAACAAAGGGCTCAGACTGGTTATTATCTGTCTTCACACATCATCATAATTCCTCCCCGTCTTTTGTTGTTCTACATGTGTGTCTGTCTGTGTGATGGTCGTGTCTCCTGTCAGGCACTCAGGCGCAGCTGAGCTGCACGGTCGCTGTCATCAACCAGCTGAAAGCAGTCAACATATCGAATGGTTTCACCTACAAATCTCTGCTGACTCCAGTCATCACCGAGGTTTCTCCTCACAGAGGAGGCACCGCTGGAGGCACACGACTTACAATCAGCGGCTCGGGTTTCAGGTACAGGAAAGGAAAAGTACTGAGACACACTCAGATTACAATCTAAGAATGAAGTCCTCGACTTACACTACACAATGCCTCTTGTTTTATAAGATGTGTTTTTTTCATGTCTTTAATAGGAGTACATGTTGTTTCTTTTGGCACAAACATAAACACATGAAAGAATCAGAATTCAAATATATACAAATAAATAATTAAAAATAAAACAGTGACTTATAACAAATGTAACATATTCACTTTTGTTAATACAATAAATATATATATATATATATGTATCTACAGTAAATAAAGTAAAATAATTCAGTCACATATTAAATGTATGATAATATAAACAATTACATTTAATATAGTTGTTAAATTATTTAATATTTATAGAAATATTATTCAATTCTATTAAGTTTCAGTTCTGTTTTATTAAGGTGTGTTATAGCATAACAGGAATATTATTATCATCATGTACATGCATCTTGTATAAAATGACAATAAACTACTTACATATTAATGTTAATACATTTAGATACCAATACAAGAATTACTATAATTGTGACAATAATCAATCTCTATATTAGATTGGGAAATTGTATATATATCTGTATTAAAAGGAGTATTTCTGTAGAGGAATTTTTAAAGATGACAAACTATTGTGACCAAATCTCAATATAAATCATGACAGATTTGTGCATAATGTATTGAATTAAAATGTATCTAATGTATATGAATTAAAATGCCCTTTTATACATGTTATTTAAAATGCATACACAGAAATCTTGACTGAAGAGTTTGAATATCAGTATAGATTACATATGTAATCTATACTGACTGGACAGTTAATTGATCTTGTACATTTAACATTGACTCATTTTTCCCTCTCCTCTTCAGCACAAATGTGAATGACGTCAACGTGACCATCGCGGGGTCAGTGTGTGACGTCCAGACGTCCAATAACACGCACATCATCTGCGTGACCAATGCTCACAGGCCGTCAGAGGAGGCTAAAGTCAGAGTCAGCATCGGAGACCAAGGCATCGCCAAGATGGTGAGAAAGAGAGGACGGTCAGATTGCATGACCTTCTGGACAAATCAGGGATGTCTTTGTTTCCCGTTTCTCACATTTTTTTTATTTTTCAGGACAACGCAGATTTCTTCTATGTGGACGTGTGGTCGTCCAGGTTCACGTGGGGCGGCCTTTCTCCGCCTGAGAAGGGCTCGTTTGCCGTCATCACCAAAGGCCAGACCATCCTTCTGGACACCAACACGCCAGTGCTGAAAATGCTTCTCATTCAAGGTACTTGAAAACATTTAGGGTTAAGGTTTATCTGTACATCTGTCCTTTTCTGATATTGGGTGATCACCCAAATATGTTCCCATTCATTTTTGTAAGGAATCTACCTACATTATCAATTTTTTTAAGAAATCTTTATCTTTTATAATGGACAAAACTGTAAAAAAAAAATTTAAAAAAAAATCATATATCTGTCCAAACTCATCAGATTTGAACGGATCTGGCATCAACCCAAATGTAACATGGTTCAGTCCCATTGAACAAGTTCAGACATGGAACTCTCGACATTGTATTTTGCATCTTACAACTTATTTTGGGCATTTTAAGAAGCAAATGTTTTTAAAGGTCTAGGATACAAAGGAAACCAAAAAATTTCAGTTTTTATTAATTTTTTATTTTTTTTTCTGTTCAGGAGGGACGTTGATATTTGATGAAGCCGACATCGAGCTTCAAGCAGAAAACATCTTGATCACAGATGGTGGGCGGCTCCAGATTGGCCAGGAGGGGGCGCCTTTCCAGCACAAAGCCATCATTACACTTCACGGACACCTGCGCTCACCTGAACTTCCTGTTTACGGAACCAAAACGCTAGGTGTCAGAGAGGGAGTGTTGGACCTCCATGGTATGAACACACACAATTTATTTCTATTAAATAAAAGTTTATTAATATAATTTAATCATCACACTGGATTACATTTAAAGGAATAGTTTGGCTTTTTAGGGAACATACTAACTTTTCTGTAAGGTTAGAATAGTTTTGCTTATTATTCAGATTAACAAGTGAGATTCAATATGATATGTAATGAATTTTAGAGATCCCAGTCAACAAAGCTAGCCAGATATTTCCTTCAGTTCCGAGTCTTTGTGCTAAATTAAGATTGACGATAAAGAGTCAGAAGTGTATCTTCCAACTTTTTAAAATGTTTGTTTAAAAGACCTTTTATATGTTATCGTATCGTTATATATAAAAAACATTTATATATAACATTTTCAATGTAAAACTCTTTCATGTATAAAGTAAAAAGATTTAGTTAATTAAAAGAATCACACAAATAGAATTGTGAGAGTTGCTAGGTCTGAAATATTTACTTTGCCATTCAAGCTCCACAATGTTTTTCTTTCTGTTGTTAAAATAATGTCAACAAAGACTTCAGGTATTTGTTGGTTAAAGAAACAGCTGTACCTTAGCCAAGAACAACAAAACATCTGCTGCTCACACATTAATATACAGTGGATCATATTACCTTGACATCTGATCTCCTGACTCAAATAATTGCTATTCACAACATTATCTTTAAAAACTCTAAAATGTCACTGAAGGAAAATAAAATCTCATTTGGATCACATTTTGGTGGAAAACGCATATTTTTTTTCTACAGAAATAATTTATTTCATATTTTATTTCTTAAGATAAGATACATATTTTTTGTGAACATTTTAAAGAGTTATTTACCACAATCAACTTATTCTGGGTTGTTTTATTGCAATAAAATTTTATATTATAGATACTGTATATTTGATATATATATTATAGATATTTTGACATATTAATATAGTCATGACCCAAATTTCTCACAAAACCTCCGATCACATGTCATTATGTCACATAAAGATGAGCCAATTTGAGTAATTTGAGTCGTGTGTCCTTCAAGCATGACATTATTAGTGACACTTCACCTGCCCTCCTCAGGTGCAAGTCATTGTTTATAACCTGTTTCTCTAGGTATTCCTATTCCCGTCACCTGGACCCACCTGTTCCAGACCGCAGCCAAAGGCTCCAGCTCAATAACCCTGATGAAGCCGGTGTCCTGGAAACCTGGAGACCAGATAGTCATCGCGTCAACTGGTGACAGGTACAGTCAAATCTAGAATTCAGGGTTTTTACAACTACAGCTAACTATCCTAGCATAGCGGAGTACTACAAACTTGATGTGATTACATGTTATTTTGATACAAAAAATACTTTAAATGTATAATTGAGCTTTAAAAATGCATTTGGCTTTAGTTTTTATGAAAAGTTAGTGACTAAAAGTGATTGTCACCTTAAAAAGTCACTTAATGATGTTTTTGAACAACTTGAATATTTGGTTTTGCTAGGAGACTTCAAATGTGTCAAATATTTTCCCTCATATTTTTTTTTTTACACACACACTATGGTCGAATCTGGAATTTAAGCTTTTTATAAATATGGTATGCATTGAAAAAAATGCATCTGACATCTAACCTCATCATATCCAGATGTTTTAATCCAATCGATGTGGGTATTTTTTTGGTGGGGAAACAAATATATAGCATGTTTTATTTTATTTATTTATTTATTTTTTTTAGCTCAAATGTTTTCATAATAGATTGTAAAAGAAGATAATGAAAACACCAAATAAACAAGTGCTGCTAAATGATAACTAGCCTAGCTTAGGGGAGTAGCATGAACTCGATGCGATTATCTGTGATTTTGATTTTTAAAAATCACTCCAAAAGCTTTAAAATGCATTTGTTTAGTGATTAAAAGTGATTAATTGTCCCCTTAAATAGTGGTTTTTTACAACTTAAATATGTGGCTCTGGCTAGGAGGCTTTAAAACTTTTTCTCTCAACTTTATTTAATACACACACAAAAAATGATATGATGGGCTTCAGCAATACATAATCCCACATTTCTTTATTTTCCAGGCACAGTCAGAGGGAGAATGAGGTAAAGAGGATTGTCTCTGTGTCCTCTGATGGAAAGACTCTCACCCTGGACCAGCCCCTCGAGTATGACCATCTCGGGGTGACAGTCACTCTGCCGGACGGGACAGTGTTTGAGGGCCGAGCTGAAGTCGGTGTCCTGACCAGGAACATCGTGGTTCGTGGCTCGGAACAGATGGAATGGAACGACGAGATCCAAGCATGTCCTGATGGTTTCAACACAGGTAATGTGCTGAAATTATTATTATTTTTTTTTTTTTTTTCATTTTGTTTTACATTGAAATAGATGTAAAATTGTCATTGGTTGCATTCACCCATTCTCAGTTTACTCAATTCATTCATTCAATCTGTCAGTTCAACTTCATCCTAAAATATTTTTGCTATTATTTCCTTAGGGTTAGCCCTAAATGTAAAATTTAATATTAATCAGCATCATATGTATAAATTACCATACATACACACACACACACACACATATATATATATATATTTGCTAACAAATCAATTATTTCTGTAGTTTATCAGTACATTACATGTTGTACTGTATGCCTTTTAATTTTAGAAAAAACAACACAAATTTATGAATAAAAAATATTTATTGTTGTTCTGCCGCTTTAAATAAGTTTGTCTTTGCTGTTTTTGTACTATTTTCATGTTAATTTTGGAGTAAATTTTTATTTATTTTTAATTTCACATAAACCAAATACAGAGGAACAGAACATGGAAATGCTATATTTAGAAGTGCACATGTACTTAAAAACAATGCTAACACCAGTGATCCGACACTACAATATCATACTAGAAAAGATCCTTCTCTCTTTGTGCTATAGGTGAATTTGCCACCCAAACCTGTTTCCAAGGACGGTTTGGAGAGGAGGTGGGCAGTGATCAGTTTGGAGGCTGCATCATGATACACGCTCCCAGGCCAAGTGAGAATCTCGCGATTGCCAGATTGGAATATGTTGAGGTGAAAAATCCCCTGAAATGTCTTTTACATGTACTGATAAGCTAACTTTTTTTTTTCTCATTTACATAGTTTGACATGATATCCTTAAAAGTCTTGACACTGTGCCTCAGGTGTTCCATGCAGGACAGGCCTTCAGGCTGGGGCGTTACCCCATCCACTGGCACTTGATGGGAGACATAGACTACAAGTCGTATGTGAGGGGTTGTGGAATCCATCAGACATTCAACAGGGCTGTTACCATCCACAACACCCACAAGCTGCTGGTGGAGCACAACGTCATCTACAACATCATGGGAGGGGCCTTCTTCATCGAGGACGGCATTGAGACAGAGAACATCCTGCAGTATAACCTGGCCGTGTTTGTCAAGCAAAGCACCAGCTTGCTCAACGATGACGTTACTCCTGCCGCCTACTGGGTCACCAATCCCAACAATATCATCCGCCACAACGCCGCCGCAGGAGGCACCCACTTCGGTTTCTGGTACCGCATGCACGAGAATCCTGACGGCCCATCATTTGACCCAAATATCTGTCAAAAGAGGGTTCCTCTCGGCGAGTTTACCAACAACACTGTGCACTCTCAGGGTTGGTTTGGCCTCTGGATCTTTATCAACTACTTCCCAATGCAGGGTGGAGGCTGCCGCTCATCAACCCCACAACCTGCTGTCTTTGACTCCCTCACCACGTGGAACTGTGAGAAGGGTGCTGAGTGGGTAGACGTTGGCGCCGTGCAGTTTAACAGGTTTGTCATGGTCAACAATGAGAAAGCTGGCATTGAAGCCAAGCGCATCATAAGATGGGCTGTGGATGGTTTTGGAGAGGACGGAGGTGCGACAGTGTCCAACAGCACCATCGTGGGCCACGTGGATGAGCTTCAACTGGGAAGCACCTTCTGCACGAAAAAAGGTGTCATCCTGCCCTTTGACGACGGCATGAGTGTCCTCAACAGCAAGTTCCTCAACTTTGATCGCAGCTCCTGTGCAGCCATTGGAGTCACAACAATCGATGGAACTTGCTTGGAACGATGTGGGGGCTGGGCTGCCAGGTTTAGTGGCATCCAGTTTTACAACGCACCAAACAAGGCCTCCTTCAGATGGGAGCACGAGGTGCAATTGGTGGATTTGGATGGCTCCCTCACTGGTATGTTCTGTTGACTAAAGGGCTTTTTACACACAGCACATGAACATATGAGTGCACATCTGAAATTATCTCATCTTTCTTGAATGTAGGGAGCATTTTCAGAATATCTATTGATACTCATGCCAAAGAATGTCCCTTTTAACTTTCCAAGTGACCCAAACTCTTCCTGTAAATGCAAGAAATGTCTCTGCCTGTTAATCGCATGAGTGTCCAATGGGCCATTTGACAGGCCTCAAACTTGGCAGGTGACTTCCTAAAGACAACAGTGTGTGCAGAGCAGACAATGGTGGTGTTTGGATAAGAAATGCAAGAGATATTGGTAGACATTGGTCAGACATCCCCATCTCACACAAACACACACAGCTCAGCACCCATTGATATTCCCTTCATCTGTCTGTTAATACAGGTGACTTACAAAGGGCACCTTTGAGGAAGTTACTCTTTACCTGCTTTTGTTTGATTGTTCTCAGGAAATGTCAACCACAAAGTTGTGCCCATGAGCGACCTGCTGGACCCTGCTCACTGCACCCAGAGTGCTGAGTGGAGCAAGGGTTTCCCCGGCGCCGTGTGCGACCACACCGTCGACTTCCATCGCTTATCTTTCAACGAACCCACTCCAAACTCTCTGGCGGGCAAGAACGTCATCTTAACAAACTCACACGGTATGAAAACACACAGTTTCTGTATGTGGTTGAACAAACATTTTGGTTTGGTTGTCATGTAAGGAATCCCACAGATTCTCCTCCTCCCACTAGCTAAATGTGTTTTTTGTCACCTGGATAATAATAATAATAATAATGATGATATGATTGAGGGGCCCTGTTAGACATATCACATACATTAACCTTTGTTATTTGAGGGCTTTGTCAAGACATCGGGGGTGGATAATATAGACTAAAGGGCCCTATAAAGACATTACACGATAACCAGTGTTATTTGGCTATTTGGGGTCCTTTCAAATATAAGGGGTGAATAACATAACCCATTAGATATGATTGAGGGACCCTATTTAAATATATCACATAACATAACCAGTATTATGTAGCATCAGGGCCCCATTAAAATAGTGGGATGAACAACATAGCAGTGAAGATATTGAGATAGTAGTGCAGAGCCTTGGCTTTAGAGCCCCCTGAGCCCTTTTGGCCCCTGGGCCTGGTACCCTGCTCATTAATCCATCCTTCACACTGAAGATAAATAAAGTCTTTATAGAAAAAATCTCTAGTTTTTGAAAAAAGTCCTTTGCAGTTCCTGCTGCCACCAGTGGTGTAGCTAGTGAGGACCCAGGGTCTGTGTTGTGCCATAATAAGCAAACCTGTATGAAAATGTGATCATTATTCATGTCAATCTCACTGTTGTCCACTCATATGTTTCATACTTTGTCTATTTTCCTCTAAATAAGGAACAGTCAGTGAGACTATTGTCTTCTCAAGAAATTGTTTAGAGACGTTATAAATCAAATGAAAAGTAGAAGATCATTTTTCTATTCATGATATTCTCTCTTTCTGATTGACTTCACTGAGGAAACTGGAAGACTTAGTCCATTTTTAATCACAGTCTAAGGTGTGGACATTAGCATTTGCAGATAAATGTCCCCCCCTAATAATCTATGAAGAATCTTTAAAATACCACACATGTTACACACTCAAGTGAAGACCCAAAAGCAGACAGGAGGGTTTACTCAAAATTCAAGGTTGGTACAGAGAAAAAGAGGACCATATTCTAGAAAAATCACTTGAGGAGGAAATGCTGTAAACACTGTCAAGGAACTGAATAGACAAACTGGCAGGGATCAAATGAAACTGGGGTTCTATACTGTATATATTTATATACTAAAAGAGGGTAGGGATAAGAAGAAACAGGTGCAAACTATAAGGGGGGGTTAAACAATCAGGCCACAGGGAATAAATGATCTGAAATGAGAACATAAAGTTAATACCAAAATAAAACAGGAAATGAATGCATGAATAAAATAAACCAAAACATCACCTGAACAGACAACAGATGTGACAGTACATATCTGCTTTGTTTTCATTGTTGAAACTGATGGGGCTGTGGTTCCTCTCATATTTCCAGGCTCGAGTGTAGTGCCCTACCTGAAGAAGAGAATGACTCACAAGCTTGGCTGGATGGCTCTGTTGCCCGCCAAGCAGACGTACAACTGGTTCTTTGAGAATGTGGACCAAATCACCAACATCACGTACAAAGCAAAATTCTACAGCTTCAAGGTGAAGAAACACCCATCTTCCACCATGACAAATGATGTCACATACTGTACAGTAACAGACCACGTCAGACTTTCAGCTCTTTGCCTTCCCACGCTGACGCCGCATGTGTTTCCCCGCAGAGCGATCAGTACGTCATCATCAACCACAACTTCACCCAGAGTCCAGACAGTTTTCATATAATCGACAGGAGGAATGGTTCATCGTCGCCTCTGACCTACAGCAATAACAATAACGGAGACTGGTACTTTGATGAAAACACCAACAACCTCTACTACATCGGTGAGTCACGCTGTTTCGAGTTTCTGCTGTTTTTCACATCATGGAGTATATTTTTTAATAGTTTTATGCCTTAGCGAAGATACCTTTATTAATTTTGTTATTGACATTAACTTAACAGCTTAGATTTTGGCTACTTCATTTTTTTTTCTCACACAATATACAAGATATGCTACATTCAAATTAGCGTTTTCTACCGCTTTTTTCTCCACTGAGGGGGCACTGGTGCCTAGCTCCAGCTGACATAGGGCTAATTAGCATTAGCTTGCGTTAAAGCCTTTATTGAGCAGTAAAATTGTTTTTCAATAATTTCTATGGGGAATCTTTGGGAATTTGCTGATGAAAGCATCTTTATTCTGTTGACATATCTCCATTTGTTCCGTTTAGTGTCTGGGAAGACAAGCATGAGGAGGCGCCGTGACAGCGCTGACCGCTCCATGAGCGACACCAGTGTGAACTTTGCGGTCTACCGTTGCTTCTACCTCAACTGCATTGCACCGACTGAGCCGCCTCCAGTCACACTGCCCCCCTTACCAAACACAAGGCCAGATGACTTTGTGTACGTTTAACTCTTTAGAGGAGTATTTATATTTTCTTCAATATTTTCTTTAATGTGATACAGCTGAGTAGAACCATCACATTTAAATCAAATTTCTTTTTGAAATATTAAAGCTACTATCCAGTGAAGAAATCACCAAAACTGACTGGAACATGCAGTATGTTGCACGAAAGAGAGTGTTTTTGATTTTAAGTTGTTGAAGCTGTAGTGCGTAACTTTTACAAATAAGCAAATATCTTTTTGTGAAGAAGCACACAGTGTGCTTCCTCTGCGGAATCAGTCTGGACAAGTAAAAAACAGATAAACAACAGACAACTTTCTTTTCTCCCTCCCTCATTCGGAGAGGAGGAGAGAAAATATGGTCATATGCCACAGGGTCTGAGACACCACAGGCTGTTTTGATAATAAGGGATGATAGAGGTTATCGCCTATTTAAAACTTTCAAAACCTAAAATTCATAAATATGTTCACTGTGGTTTGTCTTTTCTTGCAGTAAAATGTCATTTTCAACATGTGTTTCTCACCAGTGTGTGGTCTGATGCGTCCTTCTGGGAAACTTCAGCTGAAAATAATTTCACAGCACCAACAAATGGCGCTGATGTGGTTATCCCAGCAGGTAAAATCTACAGGAAAACAAAATAAAATTGTACAAAATATAGGTGCAAAAAGTGACTTATGGAGAAACAGTCATTAGATAATTTAATTAGTTTCTATTTCACACATATGAGCTGTTTGTTTTTCTGTTCTTAGTGTAACATGCGTGCATTTCTGTCAAATCACAGGGACGTGGGTGGTTTTGGACGGAAACACTCCTGTGCTCAACAAGCTGACGGTCATCGGAGTTCTCGAGATCCCCGACACCAACATCTCATCCACCAGAACAGCTCGCTCTGTGTCCGGCTATAACTCTGTGGTGATCAATGCCGTCTACATCTCCATTCAGGTCAGTGCGACTGATTAAATGTCCCTCCTTTTAAAGTAAATCTTGACATTAGTCAATTGTTTTTACATTTAAAATGTATACTTTTTCATTTAAAAAATTGCTGAAATACTCTTTACCATTTTGTACTAAGAAAAACTAAAGTAAGCAAAATAACTTGCCTAACATTTTAAGACAGCCTGCTGGATTAGCAGGAAAATCTATTCCAAACAGAGGAAATGAAAACAGTGAGATGACAAATTGGTTTATAATGGTGATACTTTATGTACATAAGGTGATGAACGTAACTATTTGTTTTACACAGAGTGTGTCATAGACATGTATTTTAGATATGGCAAATTTCATGCCATATCAAACAAAATTATCAAAATAAATAAAATAAGAAAATGACACTAAGGTTGTGTGACGGTTATTTCAGTTACAGCAACTTTGATACTGGTTGACGTTAGGAACATACTGTATGTGTAATTCATGAAGGCCTTTAACAACCCTGTTTGAAGTTTAAATGAACTGTTAGATGACAGATACACAGATGGAAGACAGATAAACCAGCGTGTGACCGCGCTGTTTGCATCACAGCCTGGTACAGTGTTACAGTGTGTATATTAAAATGTGTGTGTGTGCTGCTTCAGGGTGGACGGGTGTTTGCTGGAAGTGCTGACGCTCCGTTCAGAGGTCAACTGGAAATCAGACTGAGGGGGAACCACTCCACTCCAGACTGGCCTCTGCCAAATGGACCCAACCAGGGATCCAAAGTCCTGGGTAAGAAAACAGCATCATATCCTCACCATCATTTATATTATATTATATTATATTATATTATATTATATTATATTATATTATATTATATTATATTATATTATATTATATTAAAGCTTATTTATTATTTATCAATCATTTATACTTTATTTATACAGCTCTTATAAATATTTATACAACTCATTTACAGGAGTTCATGTGAATTTTACGTTGACATTTAAATTTTGTCTAACGTTTTGAAACACTGTTTTATTTTGATACAGAAAAGATGATTAAACTGTTGAATCTCACTCGTAAATGTCAAACCCGTTGAGGTTAATTGAACTTAACTGTTGATAGTAATGTTTGTGTGTGTTTTCTCAGCTGACTCCCTTGTGGTGTTGTTGTTTCTGTTGTCTTACAACAGGTGTCTTTGGTACACTGGAGCTGTACGGACAACCTCACAGCGTTTACCACACCAAACTCGGCGCCACTGCCGCCGCTGGATCCACCACGCTGATGCTGTCGCAGGCCGTCAACTGGAATGTTTGTGTGCTTTTATTTTTGACTCAGTACTTTAAAGTCAGATGTATTAACCACAGATGAATGTTACAATCAACTCCACAATAAACCAACTGAATCAATCGCTTTAATTTCCTACACGTCAGTTTTTTTTTACCCATGTGATTCTGTGTGCGAACAGGCCGGAGATGAGATCGCCGTCTCCACGACCAGCTACAACACATATGAGACAGAAAAACGCCAGATCAGCGCCATCTCCGCCGACGGCCTCACACTGACCCTGAACGCACCTCTGACCCACAATCATATCGGTCAGCTCAACTTCTATTTTACCTCTTTATTTCTTTACATGTGTATTATTTTTAATAATTTGTGTTAAAAAGATTTTTTATTTATTTTATCATATTATTTTATCATATAACATATTGATGTTGCTTTCAGAAGGGACTCGGTCTGAAATACTAAAAATACTGACCTTTGTTTGCGTGTCTCTGCTCAGGTGAGATGTACAGCGTCTCAGGAACGTCTCGCTCCTACACTCTGGCCGCTGACGTCGCTCTCCTGACCAGAAACATCAAGATCATTGGTGAGGACTACACAGGAATGACAGCGGAGTCTTTTGGAGCCAGACTCTTGGTTGGCACCTACTCCTGGCAGGGAGTCGATTACAAAGGTATGGAGTTGTTTTTTTCTTTTTATTTTAGATAAATTTGCTTTAAAATCACTGGGCACAGACTACTTTCAACCCTTATTGTGTTGAATATTCAACGATAGTTCACTTCACTGATAGTATTTGATTTTTCCCCTACACTCTTTAACACATCACTAATGTTTTTTCTATTTTTTCTTGTAGGCAAAGCTCAGATCAGGAATGTGGAGTTCTTCCAATCTGGTCAGGAAGGCTGGACCGACTCAACTGACCCCCGTTATTCTGTAGCCTTCCTTAACCTGGGCAAGGTACGTAACAAACACACACACACACAAACCTTTATCCCTTAACTTAACCTAAGGGCAGTTCAAATCTGAGCCCTAAACATGGCCAGTTTTTGGTCTCCATGGGGACAACTGGTCCTGACCAGGTTAGTGTTTATGCCGGAAAAGGTCCTAAAGATTGTGACAAATACAGCACACATGCAGAGGTGACACATGACAAGACATAAAGTGTAGAAAATTTTGGTCAGGCAGTGACACATACATTTCCTACATTTATGATTCTGGCGGTAAAAATAAACTGAATTGAATTGCTGCTTCATAAAACACTTCAGCGTTGATTTTAAAGAAAGGGAAAAATAAACACTTTTTCCTTCTGTGTGCAAAGGTCTCACCCGACGACACGTACATTCAGGGCTGTGCTTTCCACGATGGCTTCGCTCCAGCCATCGGAGTCTTCGGAACAGAAGAGATGAACGTTGACGACAACATCGTCCACCGCACCGTGGGAGAAGGTGATCACTGCAGCCCACCATTATTGTCTGTTTTCAAGAAATAAAAAACTATACTTTTGTCTGCAGGGTTCCTATAGGTCTTTGAAATGTTTTCCAGGCCCTTGAATTTTTTGGAAAGTGCTTCATGCCCTGCACTGCTTGATATACGCAGAGATTCCATGCACAACAATGAGCTAGTAACGTTAGGCAAGAGAGAGCAAATGTCGTGATGCCAGGGAAATGCAAATTCCCAGATCTCTGTCTCACCAAAGAAAATTACAAACACTGTCTTGAACCAAGATCACAAGGACAATCACCAGATGCAGACGCAGAGCATGCTGCAAATCAATAAAAGTGGACGCCATGGGCAAAGTGGCTCTTACAAGTTGCCCTCCCATCTAACACTGTGTCAGCACATTCAGTCCTACAACAACATGTATGTGTGTGTTTGCAGGAATCAGAATCTGGGGTGATAAGATAAAAGTGAGGGGGAACCTGGTGATGATGACGCTGTGGCCCGGATCGTACCAAGGCAGAGAGGAGCCCTACAACTATGAGTGGTCCGCTGCCATCGAGGTCTGTCTGCTAAAAAAAAAAAAAACATTTCACTCATCAGCGTTTGCCTGCATTTACGACTATGTCTCTGTTCTATCAGGTCAACCATGGCACAAATGTTGTGCTGCAGCACAACATTGTTGCAGGTTTTGAGAGAGTGGCCTATCGCATCAATGGTGAACCCTGCCCAGGTAAGAGCACACAGATTTTTTTTTAAGCAAATTCTTATGCTGGGATCAGACTGTACAAAATCTTGTCGATTTTCGAGCACACATTTCCTCTGTTGGACCTAATTATGAATGTCAGGTTCAGAACAGAGATTTGCAGTATCTGGGACACTCCCGACAAGAAGTCTAGCATGTTGGGGACCATCGTGAAAGACAAACATATCATGTAGTCTGATCCCGGCATTACAGAACATTTACATGTTAGCAGTATAGAAGTCCATAAAAACATTAAGGTTTTCTTTTTTTTTTTTTCCAGGTTCAGTGAATAACAATGAGAACTGGATGGAAAACGAGGCTCACGCCGGTCTGTTTGGACTTTTTATGAATGAGGATGGTTTGCCCGGCTGCAGCCTCATCAGAGGCTTCTTCATCTGGAGGAGCTTTGACTACGGCCTCTACATCCAGGTTTCAAACATGAACCTCTTCTCTTTCAGAAACATATCAAATAAAGTGAACATTATAATCCTTTTTCATAGAAATTTAGGATCCTTTCCTAAAACACTGATATAAAACATTGCCTTTTTTTTAAATTCTTCATACAAATGAAAACCTTTTTCATTAGTTCCAAAACTTTAAAAAGCTCTGAAATGTGACTGACAGTTTTAAAGTTCATGCATAGTGGAAAAAAACTTCATCTATTCGGTAATCTGGTTTTAAATCATGTAAAAATCTGTAATATTCTCCACCCTGAGACACTGGGGGCATGTCCACTAGTTAATAATGGTGTTACGTAGCTCAGATGAAGACAAAATATAAGCCTTAGTTTAAAATACTCCTTAGTTTTATTAATTTTTATAAAACTAAGGAGTAGTTTTTTAAGCTACAATTATAGAAGTCAATCAATATGGGTTTTTCTATAGCAGCTGCTACTCTTTAGAAATCAGTGCAACCAAAAAAGAAAATTGGTTAACAATGCTTCTGGTCCATTTGTTTTGTCTGCATTTTGTGTCTGCAGGGTGGTACATTTATATATTTTAAATAAAAATGTGCATGATTTAGGTAATCAGAAAATGAAAATTTGTCAAATAAAAAAGTAAGTTGACACCTTTAATCAAATTTCAAATAAAAAATGCTCCACTTAATTCAATAATAATCATAAATTTCCTTTTATACGGCCTCTAAAGGCCCACTCTCAGTACCTGCATGTCCCTTTTGGGCACCTGAATCCTCCCTGTTTATATTTATGCTTTTGTTTTGAAAATATATGGTTATCAATGACCAATGAAATAAAATCCCAACAAAACCACCCTCCTCATCTTCCTCTTCCTCCTCACAGACCCCCTCAAGCATCGTTATTGACAACGTGACCCTGGTGGACAACGGGATGAGCGTCTTCCCGATCATCTACGCTCCTCCTTCTCTCACCCACGCATTCGCCGATAAATCAGTACAAATCCAGGTGAGAGGGTTTTGATTGAATTCATTCATCTCCATTTGTTCTTGTGCATCGTTTAAACACAGTTTCATTTTCCTCATCTTCCTCTCTTCCCAGAATTCCTTGGTCGTTGGCAGTAGCCCGCACTTCAACTGTTCAGACACTTTGTCCAGCAGTGACTACAATGTTTTCATTAGTGGTGAACACCGTGCTCCCAGACCACCTAACGGTAGAGTGTCCCTTCCCTCATGCTGCCTAATCACAAACATTTTAACAAAAATGTATGCAGTACTCTGGAATATTCTGCGGGTTACTCCCCCACACCAAAGTCCATAAGGAAAATCAGTGATTTTACATCACAGCTCACAGGAGTTGTTGATCAACTGCTGCCTCCATCACTGAGTTCAAATGTCTCCATTTGTGTCTTCAATGTTTTAAATCCGTCATTTGGATTTACTCAAGTGACTCAAACTCACTAAATGAGGCAGCAAAAGAAAAGCAGCTCTCGTGTCCCTGTTACCTTAAATTGATGCTTTTCTCTATGGACTTTGGTGCAGGGAGTGAGCAGTTTACAAGTTTTTCCTTGAGTCCCTGCTGGCCGCAGTGTTTTCATTGAACGTTAGCATTCCTGTCTCATGCTGTTTCTCTGTGAAGGAAGCCCCAAGTGGCAACTGGTCATAAAGTCACAGATAACAATCTGAACTCACATTTTAAAGCTTCATCATTCACCATTTGACCATGTTGAGGTTTTGCAAAGTAAGATGCACAAATATGGCTTGCAACAATGCACCTCTTGGACAATATCAGCAGTTGTTCAGTCAGGTTTCCACTCATTTGTGGCCTGTGACTTTAGTGTCTATTTCCCTCTAAATGTGAACACAAAATCATCATGAAACTAATGATTGAGAAGATTAACTTTTCAGGAAAATGTTTACGGCAGTAATAAAGTTCCCTTTGCAGCATTTGAGTTGCCCCCTGGTGGTAATCCAGTATAATCTTACACCCTGGTTGGCCTCACAGAGCAAACCAAAAGACCACGTACACTTGAATTATTCCCTTACATTGTCAGATAATTTAACTGACCAAGCTCTTGAACTCCACTTAAAATTGTTATAATTAACTAAACAGTTTTCCTACACATATATGCAGGTTGTCGATGCTGAAAACTCTTTTATGACTCAGTTTTTTGGTCTGTGCAGGAGGCAGATCTGGAATCTGTTGGCCAACATTTGCATCTGCACACAACGCTGGTCCACGTATGCCCTATCCCGGCATCACCAGCTACAATGCCATTAAAGGACTAATGACAGTCAAGGGTGAGTTCAGGTTCAGTGTGATTCTCCTCTGCTGCATTGATCAGTACTACCCACAACTAAATTGTTAACAAACAAACCAAAAAAATCTCTTTCCAGACACAATGTTCGTCGGCTTCAAAAACGTCTGCTCCAGTGAGACGAACTTCATGTTTATGACCAACCCGTCCAACGAGGACCTGCAGCACCCAGTGCACGTGTCAGGCATAGAGATGTTTGACAGCACAGAGGGCGCTCAAGTCTACATCCACAGGCCTGATGTTGGGTAAGGAAGACAAATCATTCGAAACAAAACCTGACCTGACATTATATTATATTATATTATATTATATTATATTATATTATATTATATTATATTATATTATATTATATTATATTAATGAGCTAGAGCCTGCCCAAGCACATCATTGCCACCTGTTAGAAAGATACATTTGTTTAGAAAGCTTTATTAAATTTTGTTAGTGTGTCAATAATCTGGTCAAAGACAAGACAATAAGAGAGTAACGATGTGAATGTTAACTCTAAAATACTGCGTTGTTTGGACATTTTGTTTTGTTTTGTTTTTCTATAAGAGGCTTTATAGAATTATGGAATTCACTACCGAATCAAATCCAATCAATTTCAGATATAAAACTTTTTATTTTGAAGGTTAAATGTTGGCTCAAGTCAAATCAGAGTTCTACTCATTTTAGCTTAACGTAGATGTATATTTGTATGCAATATTATTTTACATACAAAAGCCCAACTAGGGACTTATTTGTAGCACATCAGCTTCATGCTTTGTCTTGGAAATATGTTAAACTGCATTGTCTCAATGATATAAATAAATAAATAAAAATGTACTATAGGTGTATTGTAAACTGGTTGTCTCATAATATCACACCATAAGCTCAGGGCTTACAAAAATTGCTGATTAAATGTCCTTCAGACAGTGACAAAAAAAAATACATATCCACATAAAAACTCTACTTTCTCCATGTTTCTAACAGAATATGATGAAAATAAATTAAATTAAGCCTCCACTGATCCTTTATTAAGGGTTAGGCAATATTTTCCTGAAGTTTCTGTCACTTTGTGAACCTTTCACCTTCTGCACCAATTTCCATAGAGAAAATCAGCAATTTTATCGTTTGCTATAACACTGCGGCCTCGGTAAGTTCAAATGTGTTCTCTTCTGACTTGAGTGTTTTAAATCCTTCATTTGGATTTACCTCAGTGACACAAATTCACCAAAAGAGGCAGCAGTAGACCAGTAGCTGCCGTGTTCCTGTTAGCTAAAAACAACGATTTTCTATATGGACTTTGGTGCAAGAGAATTAGCATTTACAGTTTTAAGTTTTTCCTCCATGTGTTAAGGGACTTAACACTAAATGCTGTGTCTGTGCCTCAGTAAAGCGAACCCATCTGACTGTGTGGACATGGACTGTGACGCCAAGAAGAAGACCATGCTGAAGGACTTGGACGGCTCGATGCTGGGTTCAGTAGGAGCTGTGGTGCCTCAGTCTGAGTTTGAGTGGGACGGCGATCCCAGAAGGGGACTGGGTGACTACCGCATCCCCAGCGTCATGCTCACTTTCCCCAACGGCAGCCGCATCCCCGTGGACCAGGTCACTCAACATAGAGGTAACAGACAGACCTTTTTTTATTTGTTAATAGAAATCTAACAAGAGAAATGTCAGATGATCAACTGCGTTGCTTTGTTTGTCTTCAGGGATTATCAGGGACGACTGTACGTACATGTACACCTGGCAGAGCTACAAGTGCTTCGGGTTGAACTACAGAATGCTGGTGATTGAGAGTCTTGACGCTGATACAGAGCTCCGACGTCTCTCCCCAGTTGCTGTGCTTGGAAATGGCTATTTGGATCTCATCAATGGTGAGACGACTCCTGCAGTTCTCACGGTTAAAACTCATCAAAACACTGTAAGGCTGAGTCATTATTTTGGGGTGTGTGTTTTTGTCTACAGGCCCTCAGGATCACGGTTGGTGCTCTGGCTACACCTGCCAGAAGAGACTGTCTCTCTTCCACAGCATCGTGGCCACCGGTCACTCCTTTGACGTTTACTTCTCCAGCGTCAGCCCTCAGAAACTTCGCCTCATGATGCTCAACGCTGACCCGTCTGAGGTCAGCACCGAGAAACACTTCTTTAAACAATTCCACAATCTGTAGTTTCAGATTCAATAAAAGTGATACATGTTGAATACGTACAACCAAGGAACATCTGTCTGTTCAGCACATAACTGTCCAACAGTTTGCTTGACAGGCTTCAAACTTGGCAGGTGACTTACTAAGGGCACCGGTGTGTGCAGTGGCGACCTTGACATTGTTTAGATGAAAAATACAAGAGATATCGGTAGAAAAGTGACAGAGAATATGACCCAAGTAAAGTGACTAAGTTCCTCTAGCATAGGTTTTGACTGGCCGGACATTTATTACACCCTTCAGCGTTTTGGTTCCTCCAGATGCCAGTCTGTGTTAAAGACCAGTCAGGTGCTGTACCTGTTCCTTACCTTGACCCTTTGAACACAGAGAGTGAAACCTCCTTTAAACCCATTAAGAAGCTTAACTTCCAGAATGAGATTTCACCTTGGATGCATATTTTTGTTTTAATTATTTTATTTATTTATGTATTTCAGAGTGTCTTGGTGTCAGTCTTCTACTCCAAACCTCAGCGGTTGGACGTGTACGTCAACAACAAGCTAGTGGCTCCGACTAACGCTGAGTGGAACTCTGCTGAAACTGACTACATCTTGAAGGAGCCCATCACTGCAGGTACTGACAGTTCTCCCACAGATTAAGTTAGCAACAGATTGTACAGAAACACTAGGTTCTGTCTGATAACCAAACATGAAAAATACTCAATAATCATAGAAATAAAGCCATAAAACAAAGGATTTTCATATTACATTGGTAGAATTGACAATCATATAATCTGTTTTTTCCTAAATCGATCTCCTCAGGTCAGTACGTCCCTCAGCTGAACGCCACTGATGGCACAAACTACTTTGACTCAGTCTACAAGATGCTCAGAGTCTTAATCAGGGGCTCACAACCAGTTGAGATCCGAACCTCGCCGCTCCTCTTCATCTCCTTCGAGTTGCCGGCCATGACTGAAGATGAGTTCTTCGGAGATAACTTGATCCAGAACCTCGCTGCGTTCCTCAAGATTCCCGCAGATATGATTCGAATCACAAACATCTTGAGGGAGGATGGAGGGGCGCGCCGCAGGAAGAGGTCAACAGGCCTGAAGGTGGAGGTGGTGATCCAGGCACCTCCAGCCCAGCAAACCACCAACACCACCGACAGTGAGTGGTCGTTCATATCTGGAGGCGTCTTTTCTGAGATGTGTGAGATGAAGGTTTGTAACATCTCTTTCTTGCTGCTTTTTTTTCCTCAGATGAAGAATTTAATCTCATGCAGGATATCGTTAATAATATTGGTGAAGCTGCCATTACAGACAGCCTGGGTCAGGCCATCGGCTTTAACGTCTCCTCAGTGGGTGTCATCCCACCTCCTCCTCCTCCGAATGACCCCCGTTGGAATGAGGTGAAGCTCGAGGATGATTCGTCAACAACAGCAGCTTGGCTTAAACTGGACTAATAATTGTTTTTTTTTTTTATTATTGTTTATAATGTCAGGTGGCCACAGAAGAAGTGACGAGGGAGGATACTGCACCGAGTCGTGTGGCCGCTGTGGACAACCTGCTGCTGATTCAGGAGCCCGTCACCGGGAAGTATGTGGGTCCTCTGGAGAAGCAGCCCGTTCTAATGGCTGTGGATGAGGAGGTGAGGAACTGAAACATCTTCAAAATCATTGTTCACACTGCACAGCTGCTGTTAAACACAAAAATTATAATTATATTACTTTGTTTATTTTTAGAAAAAACAAAGAATCTGAGGTTTTTCCCCCACTTACAAAAGATGTTCATCATTAGACAGACTTTTCTGATGAGAAACTGAGGTTTATGTCACTTACTCTCCCACACCAAAGTCCATAGAGAAAATCTGTGATTTTAGATCACAGCACACAGACGTTTTTGATCCACTGCTGCCTCCATCAGTAACTTTGCTTGGCTTATCTTGTGACTTTGGTTTTTGAAGTCGTTCATTTGGGATTGACATCAGTGACACAAACTTACTAACTGAGGCAGCAGTAGACAGCAGCTTCTGTGTCCCTGCCAGCTCAGAATGCTGCTTTCCTCTATGGACTTTGGTTCAGGACAGTGAGTGATTGACAAACTTGAGTTTCAATGCTGTGTAAGAGCAGGATAAAGTGTGTACGTGTTTAATTCTTTTTAAGGTAACTATAATAACTTTTTGCTTGTTGTCCTTCTGTGGACAACAAGCTGTGGACTGATAAATCTATTGATTTTATCTAATATTTTAAATTGAGTATTCTTGTTGTTGTTTCCGGTAGGGCTGCCACTATCTACTATTTTCATAGTTGGTCCTTAAAATGTCAGGAAATGTTGAAAAATATTTCCCAAACCTCAAAATGATGATGCTCTAAATGGCTTGTTTTACTCACAAACCAGAGAAGACAAGAAAACATTCACATTTAAGAAGCTGAAAATCAGTCAACTGATTAATCAGTTATCAAAACAGTTGAAGATTACTTTATTAAACGATTGATAATCAATTAATTGTTGCAGTAAAGGGCGCATGAGAGTCTGCTCATAACCTGTGTTGTTTCTGTCTGCAGGGAAACTGTATCTCTGTGGGAGTGACCACTCTGAGTGTCACAGCCAGCCTGAAGGACGCAGACGGAAACCCTGTGGACGCTCTCGAAGGAAACACCACCATCCAGTTCAGCAACTGCTGGGCCAACTTCACCGACCTGTCCATCAACATCAGTGGTAGGTCTGCATTTGACTCTCAGGTGTTAGCAGGTGATGCTGTGAAGTTTAACAGACCAATTTTCACACGAATCTCCCCGATTTTGATATTAAATGATGACAGAAAACAGCTAACCCAATGGTTGTAATTTTCCTAGGAAACAAGACAAAAGGGGGGATAACCCACTGTAACACTTGTAGAATTTGTTGCTAGCTAGCACTCACTCATAGATAACACAGCAACAGCTAACCCTGAGTTTGAGGTGTTTCCAGGAAAACAAAAAAAAAGTTGGCTAACCCACTAGCTACTCTTGTAGAATTTGTCACTAGCTGGCATTCACTCTTACAGTAGCTAACACTGCAACAGCTAACCCTGAGGTTGACGTATCCCAAGGAAAGCAAACAAAAATTCTACACCTGTAGAATTTGTTGCTAGCTAGCACTTACTCTTAGCTAACACGGTCGCAGCAACAGCTAACCCCACAAACCAACAACGTCTCCTAAACAAACAAACAAAAAACACCCCGAAACTAATTACCCGCTGTGGTGAACACCTCCCTCAATAACTAGTGACCAAACACATACATAGCCAGTGTTTTTCACCCCTAAAGAAAACACTTTGAACGCTTTATTGTTCACTAAAACACCAGTTTAATCTCCTTCTCCGTTTATCTCCCCCTGCAGGCGAGAACATGACGATGGTCTTCACCCTGATGCAGTGGGGCGCTTGGTCACGTAGCCTCACCGTCATGAACATGCCGACCACGCCGGCCCCGACAACCAGCGGCAACTTCACACAGCCTCCAGTGACAGACTCGCCCGACGACGTCTTCAGCTCCAGTACGATGGCGTCCGCCAGCAGACTGTGTCTGGTCAGCGTCATCTACGCCGTGGCCTGCTGCTCCAACGGAGACTTCACGTGCAACGTGATCCCGTAACGACTGCAGCCGCTCCCGGGGGTTTTAATGAAGGAAAACTTTACACGTTCTCACTTTAACTGTACGAAGTTTAGAAAAACATAAACAAGTGAACATATTTACATTTTTACGGTTTAGGTAATATTATTGGCATCAGGCTACAAATAAATGACATCTCACATATTTTTCATATGAAGTACACTGAAAAACTTAATTACTTTAATTGGTAACACCTAAATGAATAAAGTTCATTTAAACTAAATCACCAACTTTAATTTAAATGAACTTAATTAGCTGAGGTGTTGTTATTTTACTTTGTATTTTACTTATTTTTCTTTTCTGTATTTATTTTAGGGAAAAACAAAAAAATGAAGGCATAATTTGTACTTTCATCTTTTTTTGAAGGGTTGCTCTTTCATATTATATATTGTTACATATTATATATATTAAATAGACATATATTTTCTTCCATGCATGAATGTCTGTATACTGCTTCTCCGTGTGTCCGCAGATTTTATACTTTAAAATAGGTGCAATAGTGAATATCCAGAGAGCCAAAGGAAGAAATTAAGTTTGCATGTTTGTCATTATTTTTTCCCTCCTTTCAATAAATTCAGTTTTTAATTTTTGAACATTTTATTCTGTGTCATGTGTTTAATGTACACTCAATTGATAAATACAAAAGGTAGCTATATACCTGACAAGGCAGCTAGATATTTAGCAAGGTGGATGCCTAGACACTTAGCAAGGAGGCTAGATATGTAGCAAGGTAGATGACTAGACACTTAGCAAGGAGGCTAGATATGTAGCAAGGTAGATACCTAGACATTTAGCAAGGTAGATACCTAGACACTTAGCAAGGAGGCTAGATATGTAGCAAGGTAGATACCTAGACACTTAGCAAGGAGGCTAGATATGTAGCAAGGTAGATGACTAGACACTTAGCAAGGAGGCTAGATATGTAGCAAGGTAGATGACTAGACACTTAGCAAGGAGGCTAGATGTGTAGCAAGGTAGAGAGACACTGTATCTAGCAAGGCAGGTAGCTAGATACCTCAGAAACAATGGCACATATTTCAATCAATACATTTGCATTTTTAAAGTACGTAGTCACAACATTATTTTATTTTTCAACATTTAAAAATGTGAAGTTTCGACTATTACTCCTTATTATGTGACTTGTTAAATTATGTGCGTTGATTGATGTCCGCTAAAAATCATTTTACTGAATTATTAATCAATACGTATAAAAATATATTGCCTATGTCAGCTTTAAGTTACACACTGCACACACAGGTGTCTCTTTAATCCCCTCACTAAACTACAGAAAGGAATTGAACCAAAGTGACCCCAGATTTGTTAATCTAAGATTCAAAAAAGTTGCATATTGTTGCTTTAAATTAATTGTGCTCAAAAGCAAAGTGGTGACTCTGTCCATGGTACTGAACGAAGCCGATTGGCTGCATGTTCCATTCTTCTGCACTTTGCCTTAACTTCCACCAGAGGGCGTGAGACACCGCGATAGGAAACTGAATCAGGACGTGCAGGATCTTCACATTTTAAAAAAAAGAAAAAAAAATAGGGTGAAGAGAAAGTTAGCTTTTTGTTTGTAAAGCAGGAGTGAAAGAAGAAGCAGAAGTTGAGACGCATCTTTTGTGCGCACATCTGCTTTTCCAGGAGGAGGAGGAGGACGGTGACAGTGGGACAATTAGTTTTACAACCTTAATTTGCGCCCTCCATTTATCCTGAATGATAACAGCACAATGTGGGCGTGGTCTCATCTCCTTTCTTTAAAATACTTTGCACCGCCTGTCCACCTCCTCCTCCTCAGCAGTTTACACTTAGTGCAACAGCTCTGTCTGTCTCTCTCTCTCTCTGTCTCTCTCTTCTCTGATCCTACACACACACACACATACAGAGTGAGAGAGTGTGTGTGTGGATGTGGATGCAGAGCTGAGCTTCGTCCCTGCATGGTCTCTCCTGCAGGCCACAGCTCAGGACACAGAGCAGAGGATGGATTTCTCCCACTTCACTTCCCTCTGCGTGGCTCTGCTGTTTGTGTGGGAAACTCGTCTTCACGCTCACGTTATTTCTCCTCCTCCTGCTGCTGCTGCTGCTGCTGCTGCTGCTGCAAAGGGCAACAAGCTGGTGAAGATCTTTGACGGACAAGAGGTGTCCAAACATTTCAAGGAGTTTTATGCACCACCACCACTGTCCTCATCACCATCATCATCAATATCATCATCCACGATGGGCAGAAACCTGAGAGTGACGTCCAAAGACGCGGTGGAGCCTCACGACTACATGCTCTCCATTTACAAGACTTTCTCCACCGCAGAGAAACTGGGACTCAACGCCAGTTTCTTCAGATCCTCGAAGGCGGCAAACACTATAGTGAGTTTTGTGGACAGTGGAGAAGGTACGTGCTGTTTGACCATCCAAGTGTCTCCACTGTTGACGCTTGAGTTCAACTGGTGCCTTCACAAACCTGAGTGAACTCAACGTGACAAGTCATGTTGTTTCAACACAGAACACTGTTAGGTTGTTTTGACTTGGACAAAGATATGCTTCCAGATTACTTAAACTTGTAATTTCAAGTCAAAATAATCTCACTTAAATTCATAACTAACGCTTTTTTCAGTCAATTCTACTTAGACATTTTCCTTACCAGTTTACCTGTTTCCTTAATATTACACTGAGGTAACACACAACTCTTATGCTTATTAGATTAGATTAGATTAGATTAGATTAGATTAGATTAGATTAGATTAGATTAGATTAGATTAGATTAGACTCAATTTATCCCACACTGGGAGAATTCACTTGTTACAACAGCAGCAAAAGGGTCAGAGGTCAACAAGTGACAAACACAATACTAACAATACAAACTGAATAAAATAGGGGGAAAAAACAGAACTAAATTAGACAAACAAAAGTATAAACATACAAATGCTAATCTAGAATATACATGGAGTTTGGTGCAGGAGGAGTTAGCAGCAGTGACACAAACTTCGGTTTCTAGTCAGAAAAGGCCGTTTAACAGTAATATAAAGCAGCAAACATATCGTGGACTTAAACTACAGAGGCACCATATTGGACGTTTATCCAATATGCTAATGCATCAATAACTGATATACGGTAGTTTTTTTTCCTGTGTCATCAGCCGAGGACATTTAATCTCTTCTGCAGTGAAATGAACATAATATTGTATATACTCGTGTTGCAGCAGATGGAGATGTAAATTTTCTTCATTGTGCAAAACAATGCAAAAGCATAAAAATGTAATAATGAGTGAGGGTGTCAGCATAGAAGTCAAGTGGTTAGGCATGTTTACTGATGCCAGTAATACTAATAATTTAAAGCCAATATCGACCAATACTGATATTGTGCGTCCCTAACTTAAACTGTGTCTTGTGTCCCTGCTTTATCTATACGGTACTTTTCTGTACCAATGTTATAAACCCAACGCCAACAGATCACACTGTCTCAGACAGAACCAGACTCCAAGATGTGCAGCATCTGCCTAGGCCGGTTGTGGTGAAAGGAAAAATGGGGGACATAGTCGGGACATGGTTGGAGAGAAAAAGTGGAGACAGATCAGGAAGAATGAAGACATTAAGGCTAATATATAAGAGCAAATAAGAATGGAAATTTAAATTTAAATACGTACAGTTGTTCCAAAAAGCCCTGATAAAAAGAAATAAGGTTTTAGACAGGATTTAAATAAGGGTTAAATAAGAGTTCCAAAATGTTGGGGCTCTAATAGTAAAGACTCAATCTCCTATTTAGTCCGCTCAAAGGTTCGGTGTTAAAAGGTAGAAGAAGCAAGGCCATTTGATTGATTGATTCATTGATTCATTGATACTTTATTAATCCCAAGCTGGGAAATTGAAATATCACATCCATATACCACATAACATAACATCAATTAGTCCACAATTATTACAAGTTGAACGTAATAATGGCACACGTCAGAATTATACATACAGCACATAAACATTTGATTGTGTATGTACCCTAAAAATTTGAACAGTCCGTCATAATTTTGAACAGTCCGTCATAATTTTGAACAGTCCGTCATTTAACGCTTATGTAAATTAAAGGGGGGCCAGTGAGGAGAGGCAGGAAGTGGAGTGATGTGCTCACATGTCCATCCTTCACAAGTGAATCTCTGACAAAGACAAGCAGAACTTGTCACAGATCATGTTTGTATTTATACAAATCAAGCAGTGTGTGTGTGTGCGCGCGCGCGTGTGTGTGTGGGTGTGCGTGCGGGTGTGTGTGGACCGTCTGAAAACCCATGCCTTGTGCAGACAACAGTCAGATTCCGCCTCTCTGTGGTACGCACATCATCTCCGTGAGAATGCGACTGACCCTGCCGCTTTAATGCTTTCCACAGATGACCTCCCACTCTCCCCTCTGAGGAGACAGCGGTATCTGTTCGATGTCTCAACCCTCTCTGGAAAAGCAGAGGTGCTGGGAGCCGAGCTGAGGATATACACCAAAGTGTCTGGGAATTTCGGGATATCTGAGACGGACCCTGTCGACGTCCAGCTCCTCTCCTGCCACGACCAGCAGCTGCTCCACTCCAAAACGCTGGAGCTGCAGGATTCCCACAGGCCGAGGTGGGAGGTGCTGGACGTGTGGGAGATTTTCAAAGAGCAGCATCAGCACTTGGGACGCGGCGATCCCTTCTGCCTGGAGCTCAGGGCCGTGCTGGATAACCCCGAGAGGGAGCTGGACCTGCACCTCCTGGGTCTGCACCGTCAAGGCCGTCCTCAGCAGAAGAAAGCCATCTTAGTGGTCTTCACGAGGTCTACAAAGAGGCAGACGCTCTTCAGTGAGAGGAGGGAGGGGAGGGTGTTGCTGAAGAGCAAAGACAGAGGCCCTGGCGTCAAAGTCGGCAGGAGGAGGAGGACGGCCGCGTCCAGAACCCGCCACGGGAAGAGGCACGGCAAGAGGTCCAAGTCCAGGTGCAGCAAGAAGCCGCTGCACGTCAACTTCAGAGACCTGGGCTGGGACGACTGGATCATCGCCCCGCTGGATTACGAGGCGTACCACTGCGAGGGGGTGTGCGACTTCCCGCTGCGCTCCCACCTGGAGCCCACCAACCACGCCATCATCCAGACTCTGATGAACTCCATGAACCCCAGCAACATGCCGCCCAGCTGCTGCGCTCCGTCCAAACTCAGCCCCATCAGCATCCTCTACATCGACTCAGGAAACAACGTGGTCTACAAACAGTACGAGGACATGGTGGTGGAGTCGTGCGGCTGCAGGTAGTGGAGGGATTTAACGTTCACCTCATTCTGGTTCGGTCTGGGTTTCGGTCTGGGTTCGGTGGACTCCAACAGGATCATGGTCTGTGTGGTGGGGAAGGCTGCACCGGAAATAAGCAGAACTTTCTTGGTTTGCGTTGCAGGACGGAGACTTCAAAGAAAATCAGGCACCTGACGCAGTAATACCTCAAACATTTGTGCGCTTGCTTTTTCTGTACGTTCCTGTCGTACAGAAGCTCAACTGGTTGCCTTAAATTCCCCAGTCCCTGCAAATTAATCAGGAAGTGACAGCTCGGTACCACTTATCGGTAAATTTGCCCTTATAAAGTATGTCCAAATGGTCTAATACAAAGTTATTCATTAGGCTGTAACACCCACAAACCACGGTCACGCACTGTCTTTGACTCAAAGAGCAAGAAACTAAAGTTTGTAAACCGCTCACTGTCCTGCACCAAAGTCAATAGAGGGAATGGGCGATTTTAGCTCAGGGACACTGAGGCTGCTGATCTACCGCTGCCTCACTTGGTAAGTCTGTGTCACTGAGGTAAATCGCCCATTTCCTCTGTGGAGGAAGGATTTCTAATGCCGATGTTGATGATGACGACAAAATAACACCTGTGAGGTTAAATAACAGCAGCAGCTGTGGATCAACAAATCCTGTGTGTTGTGGTGTAAAATCGGCCATTTTCTCTATGGACTTTGGTGTGGGAAGCGCAGGGTTTACAAAGAGACGGAAACTTGAGTTTCTAGTCTGAAGACACTTTTCTATCTGCGAGATAAAAGCCGGGAAATATCTTCAACTTAACCAGGTGATTTAGATTTGATGAGGCGAGCCTCTTTTTCTTAACATTTCATAAATATTGTTCTAACATATTCTATAATATAAGTGTTGGTGAGCCCAAAAATGAGCCCATATGTTTATGTGTTTTGCTCTATAAGTAGTAACTCATTCATAAAAGTTTTGGCTGTTTTTTTGAACATAAATTGTAATTAGGGATAGGATTATATAAAATGTTTGCACACCATTCACCAATATTGCACCAATATAGACATTAAGATCCTGCCAAATACTGAGACTCTGTATTTGTTATTTTTAATTACTTATTAAATAATAATTAAGTGTTAACCAAACTATAAGCTAATTATATATATATATATATTCTTTACATTCTTTATTGGGCAGACTTACTGTAAAGTGGTACCTAGTGGGATTATTTACCATAGAGACACACGCACAATTATAATCCTCTGAATATTTTCAGCTATTTCTTTAAATAAGACACAGTTGATGAATAATCCAATATTTGAAATTAAGATTGTGCTTTTTACACAATTCCCTGTCACTTTTATGCACATTACCACTGTGTTAAACCTAGTACTATGACAAATACTTAATAAGACCAGTTAGACTGCAGTTGTGGCCTTTTCCCTGCAGGAAAATAAAATATCCAGGCAAAATGTGGGGCAGAAAACACTTTATTAAGTTAATATGACCAAAACCTTCAAAAATATGGAATCTCCTCATCTTCAAAGCAGCTTGGAAAACCCTTAGAATAAATAAGTCCAGATTCAACCCCAATAAAAAACCTTTAATGCTTTAATGTTTAACATTCAGTGACTAAGCTAAATTACGCATTTCTTACGCAAAACGGAATAATGAAGTTCAGATAAACAGCCGTTTTCCCTCAGCGGACGTCCCGAGCGACATCTCGGCCGAGTTTGAAACACACTTTTGTTTTGTTTTTTCGGGGTTTTCTTTTCCTTTAAAAGCACCTGACGTTGGCTGTGACTCGTGCAAAAACGCTGTGGATGAAACGTTTCCACAGCGGGGTTTCTCAGCCGCTGGCTTGTCAGCTCTCGTTGAGGAGATGCATAATTTTGTCTGTAATGCACTGATGTTCAAAAAGGTACCATGTGTAAATATTTGATATGGAAAGAAGAAGAAGAAGAAGAAGAAGAAGAAGAAAAAAAAAGTAATTTATGATCTATGAGTAAGTTATTGTTTTTTTACTGTCCGCTTTGTTCCGTTACAGCTTCCAGATGCCATGAGTCACACATCTGGATGTTCAGGTTCAGATAAACACACATGGGTAATGTTTTTGTAACCAAACGTGACAGCCATGTTCTGGCCACAGACTGTGAAATATTACAGCATTATCAGTGTTACTGATGTATATAATGACAGTAATATAATCACAAACATTTTTTCGTTTTGGTTTTGGTTTGGCTTTTAGGCTGTGGCACGTTTTAGCCCCATTTGTTTTTGTTTGCATCATTATATTACTGTAATCTGAAAAACAAAATAATATATTATACAGATCAATACAGGAAAGACGGTTGAATAACTGGGTTGTTGTGCCACAGTATGTTTGGATTTTATTTGCTCACTAGTGTCGGACAACGTGACGCGTGACTACGTGTTTATATAGAGTAAATTAATCATTTAAATTGTTATTGTAACCAAAATAATCTATTCTCATAAACTGTATAAATTGTAAAATATATATAGAATAACTGACAAATTAAAGATGTCTTGAGCTATATTTGCTGATGCCACCTTTGTTTTTATTCCAATTTGTACTATATACTCAGTTTGGAGCCTCCAATCAATTAATCTAATCCCAATCTGCATGTTTTTGAACTGTGGGAGGAAGCTGAAGTAGATTCAAACAGAGAACGTTCCGGCAATGTGACACCAGTGCTGACCACTGAACCACCGTGTGGCCTTCAACTATAAATTTACCTCCATTTTGCTTTCCCACACAGTTCTCTCTGTCGCCGTTATTTTGTAATCTATAAAATTCAAATTTCATGGCACGCACAAAAGAAGCTGCACAGCAAAAATAATTCAAACATGAGTAAACTCAACATAAAGATGCGCATTGTTTCAACACAGACGGCTCATTTGTGATCATTTGCTGCTCAAAGTTTCAGATTATTTTAACTGGCTGTTTCAAGTTAAGATCATTTTGCCATTTTAAGCCGAGTTGACCATTAAATTTTGAACAATTCTACTTTGATGTTTTCCTTATCTCTAACCGACGGACAATCAGCCAAGTCAACAAATAAGTAGAAGTTTAACCCACTGAAAATGTAACATTTAATGTACATAACAATGTTAATAAATGGTGGTTAAGGATTAGAACACAAACTCCTTCCTGGTCTGTGAAGGCCTCTGTAGTTCCCGCTCACTCACAGGAATCATAGACATGATAATATATTGAGTAGCCACCAGGGGGCGACACTGCTGGTTGTGAAAAAAAGCTAAATTTGAATGGAAATCAATGGGAAAAATTTGCTTCTACTTCTCACTCGATTTGTAACGTCAGTAAACATTTTCCTGAGTTTATGATCTCATTCACTAGTTTTGGCTCTCCTTTAACAGAACATAATGATTGTGTAAATGGGACCCCAGATTATTCCAGATTATGATGGGTGAGGTCAGTCTCACCATTAGATGGCAGTAATTCTCACACACTGGTCCTTAAAAGGTGTAGTAGGCCTCAGTGTGCTACAATACGACTCCTCTTGTCTGTAAAATGGTTAACCTGTGAGAGAAAATGCTAAATGAATGGGATTATTTAAAGGTACAGTGCACTCAAATATGGGGAGGCAGAACTGTACTGTCCACTGATCAATATAAATCAAATGGAGAGGAGGTTATTGTGTCATTTGAAAGCAGTGACTGACAGAGAGCAGGGTGAAAACAGGGTCAGCAGACATGAGGAGAGCGCCATCTTTTCTGGGAGGCCTGTGTGTGTGTGTGTGTGTGTGTGTGTCATTATGTGACAAACAAATTGGTGGGCAGATGCACTGACTGCCCCCCCCCCCACAGTCCTGAGTCACACTGGTTCTCCTGTCTGTGACACAAAGGCAGTCAAGGACCCAAACATCAGATTAAACCTGTGTTTTCGTCACTGGGGTCAAAGATCAAGTGGCCTTTTGTCTCCACAGGCCTGCGGACATTAAACAAGATGCATTAAAAAAAAAAAAGGGGGAGAGTAGAACGGGAGAGAGGAATGTGTGCGATGCTTTTTTCCTCTCACTCCGCTCAAGCAACAAGGTGAGATATAAAAAAGGGGGCGTCCGAGTTCGAAGCAGCCAACTGAGGACAAAAGCCTGGAATGTAGCGTCTCTGTGCCGTGTCCCACTGTGGCAGATTTGCTGCAAGACGGAGGAAAGATATTTGCCGGAGGGGGGGGGGGGACAAAGACGGGTGTAAATCTAGTGCAGGGTTCAGCTGTTGTTATCAGACTGGGACGAGTGGAGGGCGTCAACTGGGAGCTCGTGTTTGGTTCCCTTTACTTTTCCTGCGATGTTAAATGTTTCACACGTGTCCAACATGCAGTCAAGGAGAGACACAAAAATGAGGGGAAAAACAGCACAGATCTAGAATTATTTCAGTTCAGTAAAACAAAAAAGTATGGGGGAAAACGGAACAAAACAAAAAAAAAGTCCCAAATCACAAAAATATGTGTATTTATTTATTTATTTATTTATTTATTTATTGTGACGGAATAGTGTGTTCTGTGCCCAACATGCTCGACCATCACTCATACATCACTGCACGCTGATGTATCTCCTGTGCGACTCAGTGAAAAACCACAAAGCTGGCCTTAGTTTACGTTGTGTTGTTTTCGCCATGAGAAACTGACAGATCCTGGGGGTTTGTCACCGTGTCCGCCACAATCCAACATTAATACTGGCTGTCTGTTCACATCTGCGCTGACAGGAAGTCGGAAATGTGGAATCTCTTTGTAACAGAGATGCTGGAAAATTTTATTAAGACCTGAGAAATATCCAGTGAAAACGTTTTTCCTCCAGGAAAAATGTCCCTGCATCAGCTGCGAGGAGTTTCCCCGTTTGTGTTTTTGTCAGTGCGTTCCTGCGATAATGTCCGTCAACGCCACATTAAACGTGTGCTGCCATGACAGTGAGGGAGTGAGTGTCCAAATAACACACACAGGCATTTATATTTATCATCATCATCATCAGGACGACTGACACCTGTGCCGGCTGCTCCTCTGCTCCATGACGCACCTCATGAGGAACACCTGTGCATCTGCTAACAATCCTGTCAGCCAATCACGTCACAGCAAAGCAGCCACACATCCTGAAGTCTGTGCATGAGTTGTTTTTTTGTTTGTTTTTTTAAAAAGTGCTTATGTTTGAAGGTTATTTACTGCTGCTGAAATGTTCACACACAACAGTGTACTCTAGAGTAAACACACAGACAAACAAGCCAAAATTAGACACTCAACAGACAGACGGACAGACAGACAGATAGATAGATAGATAGATAGATAGATAGATAGATAGATAGATAGATAGATAGATAGATAGATAGAGACAGTTGGTTTTACAGCTAGTTAGCTAGCTAGATACCAAGCAAAGTAGGTTGGTAGCTTCTGATAGTTGGCTTTACAGCCAGTTAGCTGGGTGGACAGACAGACAGACAGACAGACAGACAGACAGACAGATAGATAGATAGATAGATAGATAGATAGATAGATAGATAGATAGATAGATAGATAGATAGATATATATTCTTTCTTAAAAAGTTTACTATGGACATGGAATTGTTTTCAGAAATGTCTTCATACACACAATACCCAGTCAAAATTACTCTAAAGGCTGAGAAGAAGATGTGGAACATGTGCACGTGCTTGTGTGTGTGTGTGTGTGTGTGTGTGTGTGTGTGTGTGTGTGTGTGTGTCAGCTCCCTGTTCCTGCTGCAGTGCCCCATGTGTCCGGGCCTTTCTGGCAGCAGAACAAACCAGTACAGTTACTTTTTTAGCGGGTGTTCCCCTCTTCTCCTCTCCACAGCCTTTTACTGTCACACAGGGATCTAAATGATGAGGACACGCAGAACACACAGATGTTTGCAATATCTCCCTAATATGAACTCTCTCATCCGGACGCACCTGGCTCTGATTTGCCTGAGATAGAGCATGTAGCGTGTGCACTTGACATCAGTTTTTATGTGAAAGAAAGATACTTAAAGGGAAGGGAGGAGGAGGAGGAGGAGGAGGAAGAGAAGGGACTGTAAGTAAAAACAGAGAAACTGTCGCTCACATTCCTGACACAGAATGATAATCAGGGCCCGGGCTGCTTTTGTACGAGAGCTGCTTTGGTTTTGGGTGACAGCGCTGGTAGTGTTGTTTTACAGTCAGTCTGCAGTTGGAAAATAAAAACCAGACGTGGTGAGCTCCGCGGCCAAAATCTGTCCCCCCCCGGTAATTAAAAGTGCCTGTTGAGGGCTCTTTACTACACGCAGCCAAATCACTGATCATCACTGTCTGATCACATCAAAAGGAAATGACACAGGACACAAGGTGAGCCATTAGTGAGTCGATTTCCCAAAAAAGATCACAGACAGTCATTGGATGCTTTATTACCTACAGATTCCTCCTCTGTCTCTGCCTTTTTTTTTTCCACCCGCAGGGATTAAAACACTGAAATAAAATCTCATTTCTAAAATTTCTTCCTCTGTTATAAAATTTTTGAAGAGGTGAACGATTTATTGGCCCGGCGGCTTTTCATGTGGTGCATAGACAAATCTCGCATTCAGGACCGTGTGTCACGTTTGCTTAAATCACTTTGGCTTAATAGCGACCCCTGTGGCCACAAACTGCAATTTAACTTCCCCTAAAATATGAGTCAACTCCTTCACTTCCACGAAGCTGACGTTAAAGTGGAAACTTGGGCTTTTTAAGGTGAAGTTATTGATTACAACTTCCGATATGATCATAAACATTTACATTTTCTTTTAGTAGTTAGCCCTGAGGGTTTAAACATGGGCAAAATGAAAAATGTTGGCTACATTTTGGTACCAAAAGTCATTTGCATCTGCCTAATTCTCACTAATTAACCTGTTACATTTTATGTAGTCAACCTTTTTATTTATTGAATACAAAATTTCAGTGAATGAACTGATATTGAGGAATTTATCAGGTACTTTATTATATATTATACAAAAACTTAGCTAGTGTATATCCATAGCTAAAGCTAGCTTACAATAACTAGTGTCAGCGACGGCTATTTAAGTTTGCATATGTACTAAAATGTTACATTTTATACATTTACAACTGAAATATCCAGTAAATCAAGTCACAGTGATTAAGAAAATGGTATCGTTACATGGAGAGAATGAAAAGATAAATAACTGACTGAAAGAATGACATACAGTATATCTTAGTGTCATCATCTGCTCCTTTCTACATTTTTGCATAATGCTCAGTCAATCTAGTCTCATCCAAGGGATAACAAATTTAGTTTTCAAAAAATAATTTTCTTTTTTTTTTTTTTTTAATACAAATGTTTTATCCATTGTCATAAAACTGACAAATGTTGTTTTACAAAGTACCTGAAAAGTAATTTTTTTTTAAGGTGAAAAGATAGTTGAGGGAAAAGAATGTGTTTAATTTCGACTATAAAGAAACCAGCCTGATGAAAATGGGGGGAAAAAAGACATCTTTTGATGTACGACATTAGTTATTAGTTTTAATAATTTGGTTTACTTGTAGTTAACAGAGACATACACTTTAATAAACATAGGTTATGTTTTGTATCTGTAGACCCTGGACAGATTTTATAGACCAGTGTTTCCCAAACCTGTTATATGGGAACCCCCTATTTAAAGATGGCAAACATTCATGACCCAAATCACAATATAAATTGAGACAACAGCAAATTTGTGTGTGATGTCCAAACTAATTTATGGCAAGCCTCTAAAACCTATAATAGTAAATTACAACTTAATTGTATGCATGTTATTATAGTATAAAGAATTACCTTTAACAGTTTTAACTGTAACTTTGGGAAAATTCTACAAAGGTGATTGGGCACCAAATAAAATCTACCACGACTCATCTGTGGGTCCCAACCCAGATGTTGGAAAACAATGTAATAGAGTCACTGGTATTACATATTACAGAATAAAAACAGAAAACAAATGTTACACTCATCCCACATGCCGTACACAATTAAAGAAATTAGATAGATAGAACGTATTAAAAAATAAAATGAGACAGTAAATAATAATAGTGTGGCCTGGGATCATGGAAGCAATGTTGCTGCACCGTGGATCCTCTGAGCTGCTGCTGAAGGCTGAACATTGTTGAACACCTTGTTAAATGAGTTGCAGGTGCAATCACAGCAAGACAACAGCACTTTCAAAACTCCTTACTGTAATTTATTCCCTTTAAAGAAATGTGGGGGGAGTGGGAACTTGGGCAGAGCGGAGGAGGAGGAGGGTGGAGGCCGAGTCTTTGGGTCAATAAAAATCAAAAAGCACTTATTGACTTTGAAGCCCTTTGCCGTTTGAGGGGAAACCCAAAACCCGGGCCGATTGTGGCGAGCCGGTCTGGTTGAGGCCGGAGAGGAAATGCAGTGTGACACTAACAGGCTAAAGAAGGAAGTGTTGATGGACTGAATTAAACAAGGGGGGGGAGGAGGAGGGGGGGCGGCGGGCTGGTGTGTGGGGGCATGACACTAATGTTTTCCATTGACAAGAAGGAAAAGTCCTGCTGCTGTGCCACACACACACACACACACACTGTTTGCACTTCTATCAGAGTGAGGACCCTCATAGATATAACGCATTCCCTAGCCCCTAACCCTAACCTTAACCATCACAACTAGATGCCTAACCCTAACCCTAACCCTAAAACTAAGTCTTAACCCTGAAAAAGCCCTTTTAAGGGGTGAAAAAAAGTGAGGACCGGCCAAAATGTCCTCAGTTTGTCAAAATGTCCTCACTTTGTAGCAAGTACAAGAACACACACACACACACTGGTTTTCATGACTACATAGGACATTGCATTGACTTCCATTCATTTCCTGGAGATTTACTCCAACCTTAACCGTAATTACTAGTGTCCTAACCATAACCCTGACCCTGACCTTAACCTTCAGCCTAACTTTAAAACATGTCTTCACCTTAAAATGGAGTCATTTATGAAGACAAGTCCCCATAATGTGACTGTGTAAACAGATTTAGGTCCCCACGACATAAGGAATACCAGGTACACATACAAACACATTCTCACACAGCATTCTTAGTAAGGACACTCATAGACATAATGCACTTAACCTAAAGACAAAATGTCCTCACTTTCCAAAAATGTCAGCACTCCCTATGGTTTATATGTTTTTTGGTCCTCACAAAGATACACATACAATAACAAACACAGTCTGGTTCATGTCTTCAGAGGAAATTACATTAACTTAATTGAATTTCCCGGAGACTTCCTCTCACCTTAACTATAACTACCACTGTCCTAACCCTAACCTTAACCTCATCCTAACCATACAAAATGTCTTCACCTCGCGATGTAATAATTTACATTGTGTACACTTGATTTTTGTCCCTATAAGGAAGACAAGTCCCCATGATGTGACTGTGTAAACAGACTTAGGTCCCCACAACATGAGTAATACCTGGAACAGACACGTTCTTGTACAACATTCGCAGTGAGGACACTCGTGGACGCATAACGCGTAACGAATTCCCTAGCTTCTTACCCTAACCATAACCATTGAGATAAATTGCTTCATTTACTCCGAAACTATAGGGGGCGCTTTGTAGAGAAAAAGGTGGAAAAAGCTACCAGACTTTTTAAGTTGAGATTTAACTTAAACCCAATTTTAACCCTAAACCTAAAATGAAGTCTTAACCCTAAAACAGCTCTTCCCATTTCTGAGGATGAGCCAAAATGTCCTCACAAGATCAAACTGTGCTCACTAAGATAGGTTGGAATCAAAAGATATGTCCTCACAGCCTCCTAGGGAAATGGTTTGTGCCAGTATTCTTCTCAGGACTTTGCACTGACTTCCATTCAATTGGACAGCCTAAGCAAAAAATGTTTTTTCTACACCTACAGACAGTTTTCTACACCTGCTAGTTTGATTGATTGGTGTTTTAATTGTGTTTATTGACCATAGGAATTGTTTTTATTCGCTTTTTAGCTGAGTTTCTGACCTTTCTGTGGGTGCTGCATGCAGCATGTCTGTATTTATAAAAGTTAGTCATGGTTTTATAACTTGTTAGTTGCCAGGAGCGTCAGGGAAAAACAAGTTAACCCTAAGCTTAACCTAACCGCATATCAAGTCTAAGCCCCAAATTTGACCAGTTCCTCAGGTATGAGGTTTTGCCTTGTTGGGACCAGGTTTAATTTTCCATGAGGACTTGGCAAGGTCAGTGTTTATGCCAGGAAACTGTCCTAAAGGGGTCACAATACAAGAAGACACAAACAAACTTGTTATATCGCTTCTGCACGGCTAAGCACGGCATGGCTCAACTCGACTCGGTTTGGTGTCAGACGCGTCATTTTTCCATTACTATATTACCTCGGGGTCGTCACACGAAACTGCCGCTACGTCATTTTATACGCGACACGCTGAATTAATAGAATTAGAAAAGATTTCCTGCATGACTCCATCTGACACAGTCGCTGATCTAAAATACGGCTGAACGGCTCTCGGCACTGGTGTCGCTAAATACACCAGACTCAAATATTGATATTTTAGATTTTAAATGTTGCACGTTTTCAAGATTTTTATATCCGATCTACAGTTCGGCACTGTTTGGCCTGATTCCTACGTCGAGCGTCGCGCTCATGACTCTTCCAGTGACGACACTCACTGACCAATCAGTGGCCGAGACGTCACATTTTAGTATCGGCTTCGAACCTCAGCAGAGCAGGTACCATCGCAAGTGGAAAAGCAAAACAAAGTAGTAGAGACGAGCCGTGCCAAGCCATGCTGGAAACGTATAGTGGAAAGCACCGAAGGAACATAACCCTAACCTAACCCCAATGCTAACCCTAACCTTAAAGCCATGATGTAACACTGAAATAGTCCTTTAAAGATGTGGGGCCCAAACAAAATGTCCCCACAGAGATAGGTTTGTATGTTTTTTGGACATTTTTTTTTTTTTTTGGACGCTCAGTGAGGGCCGTCTGCGGGGCCACATTCCCAGGCATACTTTAAGAAAAACATACACAAACATTTTGGTTTTGAACTGCAGCCTGAAGTCTGACTGAAGAGTGACAGATGCCTCCAATCATCATTCACCATCAACCGCTTTTCCCACCGCAGATGGATTCAAGTCTTTAAAAGAAAAAACAAGACAATACCCATCACATCACTCGCTCCCGGACTGAAAGAAAACAATAAAGATTTTAACATATTTCAGGCTACTGTGACTCGTGAGACGCACGAAAGCCGCCTGTTTCCAATTATGGCCTTAATGCAGTTTGAGGAAACGCGTGGAAATATTTTAACATGTCATTGACGTGATAGAAGAGCGTTGTGCTTTTGTATAAACGGTCGGATCTGGGTTTTATCTGCAGATGGAAAAAATGCAGCAGAGGCAAAAACAGAGAGTGTTGACGGGAAAATAATCAGAGGCTGAATTAAACAAAGCAGAAACGCTGATACAGTGGTATTTGTAGATGAACTTTCGTTTTCATTTATTTACTTGTTTTGTTTTGAAAAGCGAGATGCAAATCCAGCAGTGAAGGACGCACAGGTCAAAAAAGTGTATAGATTTATTACATGCATTTCCCAAATTGCCAAATTTGTTCTAATAATAATATAATAAAAGAGATGTATTTGACCCTTTTTTATTTTTGTGTTTTATTATTGTGGACCCTTTACATTGTTCATTTTTCAAAATAAAGTTACAGACAATGTTAATATACAGACATAAAAACCTGACTGTTTTTATTTAGTGAAATGTTTTGAATTTTCTTTGGGGGGGGGGGGGGGGGGGGTTGTAATACAGTTTGAGGGGGGGTGAGTTGTAATACAGTTTGAAAACAAATTAATGTCGTAAACAGATTATATTTTTTATTTTGATTTTTACTTTTTTTTTTTTACTTTTTTTGTTTTCAAAATATAAAAAAAAATTACATTTTCAAAAATGTAATTAATTTTAGCTTTTAATTTTTAATTGATCTGAGATGAATTTATTCTCTATACTTTAATTAAAACTTCTTTGAACATCCTGTTTTTCTGGGTGAAGGTTGAATAATAATTAACTGTCATGATTAGTTCATTATTGATGAGTCAGTATCAGACTCAGCGATGACTCGTCCATATCAGCTGCATGATTGTTTGAAGTTATTTATTGTGCAGTAGCAGTATTTAATATGACAACAGTGGATATTTTTAAACATAACTGCTCTTTAAATTCACATTAACCACACATGGCCTGATTTCCAGCACATGTGCAAAAAGGTTTTGACCTCTTTCACCACAATATTTCATTTTCATGAGGTGAAAATCCTGCTTTTATTCTCATAGATCTCATCTCTGATTTCTTTCACATACTGTTTTTTCTTTTTTTTTAATCTTTGTCATTGCCGTTCATCTGCTTTATGTGCAGTGGATAAAGAACTGCTTCATGAGGAGGAAAAAACTAAATCATCAAAATGAACAGTCTGAAAAGTCTGTTTTCTTCCAGCTACTGTACAGAAGTTACTGTATTGTGATTGTGATTTCCCTGTAATGACATTATTTTCCCTCCCTTTTCACCTTTATCTCTGCGAGCGCCGTGATGAAAGCATATTTTGATATGTAAGCCACTTTTCACATCTGGATTTGGGAGGCTCATGGCATGGGAGAGGTCAGCGATTGCGGGAATTAACGAGTCACACAGACCTCCCACCATGTCTGCATTCATGTAATAAAGCAGATTTACAGGAGTTCCCTTCACTCTGCAGCCAGTGGCACATTTCTAGAAGTCAGCGTTTCTGATCAGATCATCACAAATGAACGCATTAACTACCAGGGAACTTGGAGCTCAAAATCCTCCATCAGATCTTTTAAGTCGTGTGTTTGCTCAGTGTTATTCTTTGCTTTAATTAACAGGATTAAAGTGAACTTTGATCAGTATCATTAGAAACTATGTCATGTTGTCCAATCTCTCTTAATCCACCCAAATCTGTCAGTTCATATCAAATCTGCAGAGGCAGACTGGGCTTAAGTGGTGGCCCCGAGTCACACGCTGAGGCTCTGCTGATTCAAAGTGTTTATTTGCTCTCTGGTTTATGTTCATCCATGAAGCCACTGGTAACATTTCTTTTTACTTATCTTTACTTTAATCTTGGAAACATGGAGGTCACAATCTCAGGACACATTGCAACCTAAAACCTAATAAGCATTTAGGCTTTCAGCATGTGTTGGTTGGAATAATCTTCAATCTGAACTTCATCTTCAAAATCTAGTAACCCTGACTTATTTTATGTTTTTATTTGGCTAATTATTTGTTGTCTGGTTTTTAATGTATTTCTTAATAACACCGTCACTGTATTGCTGCCATCTTGACCAGGTCTCCCTTGTAAAAGATATCTGTGATCTCATTGGGACATGTGACTGTGTCACCATGACAAATAAGTCTTTTACCAGACAAATTACCAAGTAAATTTTATATTCTACGTACAATTCTTTTCTTTTACACCTTTAAACCACCACACATTTAGGGTTAAAACTCTAAATCTAAATTTGAGACAAAAGTTTGAGGCATAAGTAAGAGACCAACAGGTGTTTCATGTTGTCCAGGTGTTTAATTAATTAAAGATCTGATTTTCTACTCCCAGTTGTAGCTTTAGGATTCACCAGTAGTTGTGTTTTCATTACAGTTTTTTTACAAGACAAAAGCGATATTTCTTTCAACCTTCGACAAAATTGTTTCCATTGAAGGTTTTGCGAATCAGCCATAATTCTCTGGCAACATTGAATCGTTCTCGTACAATCTCGTCCCGCGAGACTCCCCTTTGAAAAAGAAATGCTTTTGGCCATTTTCGTGATGCTTAAACCACATACATAACCAGGAAATGTTATAAAATAATAAATGATTTAAAAATATGTTCTATCGAGGGTGGGGTTTTGTTGTGTGGGGAATTTATTTTTAGGAGACAAGATATGACTGGAACATTGTGAAATTCCTCATTTGAAATGCTCACATCTGGACAACGGTTTTGTCTTCCTCTGTTTGCAAAAATAGATCAAAAAAAGGCATTTATTTCATAAAATATACCGTTTTAAATCTGGCATTAAAAGAAAAATGGGATGTAGAGCTGGTGTGGACCAAAGGTTAAGCTCAGTTTATACCTCATCAATCCTGTACTATGTCAATCTTATGGCTATTTCTGATACTGTGTGTGTGTGTCTGTATGTATGTGTGCTTCAAACCAATTTCCCTGTGGGGACAAATAAAACAGCCAAATAGACTAAAACTACACTGCGAAAGAGACAAGCTGATGACAGATATATTGTGAGAGCGTTGAGGAAAAACTCAAAAACAACAGCCAGGAACATCAACTTCCACACGGCCACAGCAAGTAATCTAAATTAGGAGAATAACGAGTAATAAAGGCTGTGCTGTAACATGTAAAACACTCATCGGGATTAAGAATCTGAGGTTTGCACAGAAGTGCAGAGATGAGCTGTAAAAGTTCTACAACTAAGTTTTATGGAGTGATGAAGTGAAGGATTAACCTCTACCACGGAGCATGGAAAAGGCCAAAGTGTGGAAAAAGAAAGAGGATCAGTTCATGATGCAGAACATGTTACACAGAGGAGGTGGCGTCATGACTGGGGCTCACACGGCTGCTCCTGGAACAGGCTCGCGCTAATCTTTCCTGATGATGTAACTCGTGGTGGTAGAGGCAGAACGAATTCAGGAGTCTGCAGAGATGCTTCGTCTGCCAATTTACAGAGAAACACGTAAAGCTTCACCGCGAGGCGAGACAACGACCCCGAGAACCGTACGCTGCGGCTGCTAACACAACTGAGAGCAGGGAGAAAACGGAAAGTTTTAGACCGACCGAGTCAGAGAGTTGCTGCCGTTTAGCCTGAAAGAGAGGCTAAAGCCAGGATCTGTAATGAGTTTCTGAAATTTCTTTCAAATCCTCTTTATGTCCCGATGGCCGTCAGTAAATAAGAAAATAACACAGTGTAGCCAGTGAAGCAAGAGTGGATCAATGGTGAAATGTAAAAGCAGTAGCTGGAAATTAACCAGAGAGGGTAAGGTTAGGATTAGAGTAAGGTTACGGTAGGGTTAGGTTTAAGGATTGGCGTTAGGATTAGGGTTAGGATTAGAGTAAAGTAAGGGTAGGGTTAGGGTTAAGGATTGGGGTTAGGGTTAGGGTTAGGATTAGAGTAAGGTAAGGGTAGGGTTAGGGTTAAGGATTGGCGTTAGGGTTAGGATTAGAGTAAGGTTACGATAGGGTTAGGTTTAAGGATTGGCGTTAGGATTAAGGTTAGGATTAGAGTAAAGTAAGGGTAGGGTTAGGGTTAAGGATTGGGGTTAGGGTTAGGGTTAGGATTAGAGTAAAGTAAGGGTAGGGTTAGGGTTAAGGATTGGCGTTAGGGTTAGGATTAGAGTAAGGTAAGGGTAGGGTTAGGGTTAAGGATTGGGGTTAGGGGGTAGGTAAATTTCGGGGTAGAGGTGGTGTTAGACATTTTATTTTATTGTTACAACATGTATATTTTCTAATATTTTACACTAAACTATGAAGATTTGCTCCTGGTTCACCCAATAATATTATAGTAGATAGACATATACACTGGTTTACACCTGAAAAAAGTAATTTAGAGGTTTTGTTACACTTTAAACACGCACAAAAAAGTAGGATGTACTGTATAGCTGGTGTGGACCAAGCAGCTTATAAGCTAAGACACTTAATGTCAAATTATATTCCACTTGTTGTTATACCTTGCCAGGATTATGCCCCCATGTGTACAGTAGGTACTTGTATTCTTTGAGTGGTTGTACAGGTGTGGGTACTTGGCGACCTCCTCGCTTAATCTCTACTTATTGTTTTCTTTGGCCAAAAACAGAGTACGGCCACAAGTGGACTGCAAAGTATTATGCTACATAGAGCAAACGCAGTCTACAGGTATGGTCCATGCCGTCACACACCGTTGAGGTGCTCACATTCGTCTGTGGGGGTTTTTGCGTGTACGACGTCGACAGAGCGTCACGCGGACTGTGATTGGCCTCGATGGACTTGAGTGTGCAGAAAGTATGACTCATGTCTTCCTAACCTTATAGCTGTGAAGGCGGAAAAATGAACTGCAATGCGCTTGCAAGTGCAACAGTTTTATGATGCATTGCAGCCTCATGAAACCAAATATCATGTTGTTTTATTTATAGCGTTTACTTTTCAAATGCAAACTACGGCTCCAGCATAAATAATGTCCAATTTTTTACGCACAAATCATGCTCTAATCCTCGGTGACACCTCTGCACAACAGTCTAGACTGCCTGTGATTTAAAGGCAATAAATACCAAATGTCATGTAAAGTATTTTAACCCCCACAGCAGGACATGGTTTGTTATGGAAGTGGAAGCCCTGAGTTGTTTTTCCCTGATAAAGTGTGTCTGTGTGACTCACTATGAAAATGATCAGAGTGACCTAGTGGCACTGACCCCGGCTCCCCTCCTTCACCTTTAGGTGTTGATTGCGTTTAGAGCCTTAAGTCCAGATTGAGGGCTTTTCCCATGGAGATTAGACGATCTGGTTTAAAGCCGTTTCAACAGGTCACTTATGAGGGGTCAGAGGTCAATTACATAGTAGTGCCTAATGCAAAAGCAAATAATGTCAATCACCTTAAACAGACTCTGCCTGACTTTGAACTGGAATTTGGGGAATTTGGGGGTTAAGCTGGTGGTACAGAGTGTCTGACCGGACACAAACACACACTTATTTTTATATCTAAGTGAGGACACATTGCAATCCCTAGCCCCTAACCCTAACAACTAAATACCTAACCCTAAACGTAACCCTAACCTAAACCCAATTCTAACCCCTGACCGCAAAACTAGGTGGAAAAAGTTGTAGGGCCCAGACAAAAAGTCCCCACAAGGACAAAATGTCCTTACAAAGATAGGTTTTTAAGACATCAAGTACACACACACACACACACACACAAAATTTCTCAAAACTGTCTGTGCTCACTCACTTACCTGAGTTACCTCATTCAGTCACGCGACTTCGGAGAAGAAGACATAAACAAATACAAGAAAGCAAATAAATGCCATAACATCAGTGGTTTATTATTTTTCTGATTATTCAATAGAATAATGCATTGATAAAATGTTCATGCTGCATGTTTTGTCAGTCTTAAAAGTGTGAAAGTAAAAGACAACATTTGTTCTTGACCCATTCAGAAACAATAAATACTTTTTCTTTCTTTTCTGGCCTTGATAACAGCAAGGTAAAAAATACAGATTGCTGTTAAATTCAATAAACATTGATGTTTGTTTGGGTTGTTGTTTTTTTTTGTTAATAATTTTAACCTTAAGTGTAAATAAAGTTTTATAATAGGTTCATTTTGTTTTGCACCGTAACCAGAACACAATTTCAGTTTGTGCTGTTTAAGTAACCTCAGCTGTATTTTAAGTTTTAAGTTGCTAACAACTTAAAGATGGTGAAATAATTGAAGAGCCTACAGCAAAGCGTGTCTCTCACATTTACCTACGTGATTTGTTCAGCCTGTCTTTAAATTACTCTGTAATTAATTAGCTCGCCTGAGGCCCACAAACAAATGACGACGCTGGGTAACCATGACAATGGAGTTCACTCGTACCCACACACAACAATAACTTAATTGGCCCGATTTGCACAAATTCATGTGCTAAAAAAACCCTTATAAATGCTTAATGTGTTTTTTTTTCTTTGTCATATAGTGGGTATATACACGTGTTCATTATAGATGCAGGTTTATTAGATTATCTTTTGCATATTGTCAAAAACATTTAAAGGGGCGGCTCTAAATGAGCCTGTAAAAACACATCGTATCCCGTAACTGACATTTTAACGACATTCTTATACAATTGCTAAGGTAAAAGAATTTAAGTTAACATATGTATGAATGTTAAAAAAATATATATAAGCGCTTAACATCTAGTACAGCTAATTTTGAGCTGCTAAAATGCTCATGTTTGGCATGATTATAATTATGATATCAAGATAACAACAATTATGATAGTTACAACTAGCAACAGCAACTAGTAAAAAAAATGTCCACTCAGCGGCTGCTGCTCCTTGTTTTTTCATATAAAGAGGGAAAAGACAGACTGCCATTAGACTGTTTTTGCTGTTAGCATGCTAACATTCAACAACCAGTAAATTCTGTAGCCAGGACAGTCACTTTATTTTGCCAGGACAGTCATTTTTTTGTCATTATTTGATGATGGCACGAGATGAAAATCTAATTTAGCTTCAGTGTTTGTACCATGTTTTTACAAAACGCCCCGTTTTCGCTAAAAAGTATTCGCTTCACCTGCCACGTCCCTGTATGCTAGTATGACTATAACTAGCAATAACATTTACAAAAATACATTTTTATTCTTTGTTTTAATCGTTTAATTAAGAAAGTAAGAGATTTAATAACTACAAACAAACACTGCAGGTGTTTTCAATGATTGTTATGATAACACAATATTTATGTACAGTTTATTAAAATGAATATAGTGTTTGGTGTTTTGTTTTTTCTGCTGCTGTTTTTTAATGCTGTTTTTATTGCTTTTAAGGTAAACATATAAACAAATTTCCCTATGGGACAATGAAGTACATAGTGACTGACTGAATTCTAAAAGAAGGAAAGAAACAAACACAAAAAAAAGCAGATTTTGCTGGCGTTTACCTGCAGTTGTCCCATCCTCGTCCTCCCTGATCACCAGCACCTGCCACATCATCACCTGCTGCTCAGTCTCTTTAATCAGCCAATCAGTGTCAGTGCACACCTGCTCACTAAGATGTTCTCCACCATAGTCTTTCTCAATCCTGATCCTTGTGGTGGACTCCAGTCCTCTGTCCTCATGGTGGACACTGGGGCTCCTCGTGGTGGACTCCGGTCCTCCGTCCTTGTGGTGGACACTGGTCCTCCTCGTGGACTCTGGTCCTCCATCCTTGTGGTGGACACTGGTCCTCCGTCCTTGTGGTGGACTCTGGTCCTCCTCGTGGACTCTGGTCCTCCATCCTTGTGGTGGACACTGGTCCTCCTCATGGACGACACTGGTCCTCCTCGTGGACTCTGGTCCTCCATCCTTGTGGTGGACTCTGGTCCTCCATCCTTGTGGTGGACACTTGTCCTCCATCCTTGTGGTGGACACTGGTCCTCCTCGTGGACTCCAGTCCTCATGGTGGACTCCGGTCCTCCGTCCTTGTGGTGGACACTGGTCCTCCTCGTGGACTCTGGTCCTCCGTCCTCATGGTGGACTCTGGTCCTCCTCGTGGACTCTGGTCCTCCATCCTTGTGGTGAACACTGGTCCTCGTGGTGGTCCCCGGTCCTCTGTCCTCCTCATGGACTCCTCTCCTGCATGTTTTTGACGTTGCCCTGCTCCATTAGCTGATTCAAATGATTGGGTCGTTATCAGGCTTTTGCAGAGCTTGATGAAGTTGTGCTGGAGCAGAGAAACATCTAAAACATGCAGGACAGGGAACATTAAGGACCAGGATTGAGAAACACTGTTTTTCCTGGTGTTTTTTCTTTATTTCCTGCCTATGGGTTCATGCTCTCCATGTGTTTTTTGTTTCACCTTTGTTCTGTCGTGACCAAAGCTCTGTCCACTGTGTTCTGCTTTTGAGAACACCCAGCTTAATGTAAAAAATAAATAAATAAATAAATAAACATACACAGACTGAAGACTGTGTTTGGCGTTGCTCACTAAACAAAGGTCACCACACCTACTCACTTTTTCATTTATGCTGGAAGTGAACTCAGCCTCACTGACAGTGTGCTGGTTTCCAGATTACATGCTTGAGGGATTTTTGATCGAAGGCCATGGCTTCACTCAGTAACAAATGACATCAGCTCGTTGTTTCAGAACAACGGATCCAGCTGCTTTTTTTAATTTATTTTTTTTAAAGTTTAATCTTGTTAATTAAGGTAGTGGTGCTGTGGGGTGCAACCTGCAAACCATCAATTAATGCTGTTTGGTATTTCTGACTTTGGCTTCTCTTTTTTATTGCATTGCTGCATCAGGACATATTTTCTTTTTTGATAATATTCTTTACAGATTTGTGGCTTTTAAAATCAAATGGTTTACTAAATATTTCGACACAAAAACACACCAAACCCCCTTAAAACAAATGCCTACTGTCATGTTAACTGTAATAGTAACTGTCATGCATACTCCTTTGGTTTAGGGCCACATGTGAATATTTATTTTTTTTGGAAACAGAATTTTAAAAAAGCCAGAATTCTGACATTTTATTTCCCTCAGAAATCTGCCTTTAATGTCAAAGTTAAAATTATGAGGGAAAACTCAGAATTCAGACTTATTTTCTCACAATTGAGTAATCAAAATCAGAATTGTGACTTTTTTATTATGATTTTTTTTTTCCCTCAGAAATCTGCCATATTCATTTTGTTTCCCACAATTTTTCACATGTGGTCCTAATTCTTTTTTGCATTAAATTCATACAAATCAAAGTCAAATTTCACGTTTCCAGATTTCAAGAACTAAAAAAAAAATCTGTTCAGTCACTTTATGAAATAAAGTCTAATGCCTTGCTTAATGATACAGTTATATTTCTTGTAATGTTTATTTTTCTGGCATAAAGATTTAAAAGACAAAGCATTAGCTTTGTCCTTCTCCACACATGCTGAAAATAGTATGTTTTACAAAATGCAGGGAAAATCAAAAGTTTCTAAAAAAAAGTGTCCCAAATAGAAACAATGTCACTGTTTCAGAGCATAATTCGTGTGTATATAAAGTTTACTTTTTTTTTTTTTTATCAATCTGTTTTAAACTTTTTCTGTGCAAGAACTGACCAATCTTTTCAGGGTCAGTTTGAACGACAAGTACGATAAATGAATGAGTCCCTTTGGTCTAACACCGGCGCAGACATCCTACACACACTGTTTGTATCGGCAGCCTTTTGTTTCCATGCCGCCCTTGGACTGAAAACCCTTCCACTGGGAACAGCACAGAGCAATCAGGGCCTGCTTTATGGCAGCCAATCTGCCATTCATCGAAGGCCAAGATTGATGACGCCTGTCCTGACTGACTGGTACTCGCGGAGAAACACCGCTGTCCAACGTGCACCACACACACACACATAAACCGCAGTCCATCTGGTCCGAGACAAACAAGAAAATGTGTCCATAAATTCTTTGCTCGCTGTTGAAGAAGAGAAGGAAAAAAAAAAAAGATGCTGAGCTCTCAGCGTGGACGATCACACAGGCTGTGTTTAACTCCGACAAATGCAGCTCCTCAGTGATGTTGCCCTTTTGACCCACTGGCCACTGACTACTTACATTAACTAGACACAACGTATTCTCCCATGAATGCAGCGCGAACCGCCACAGGCTCCCATTGATGCTCAAGCGGAAGTATTTTTACGGCCTCCAAGCACCACTGAACAAGTTTAAAGCAGCTTAATTGCGGCGTTGACCTGATTGGCAGCTTCATGAATGTGTCTTGGTGGGGAAGAGGCCGCAGACCGTTAACTGCGGAGGTGCTAAGAAGAAAAAAAAAAAAGGTTAATGAGCCAAACGCTGCGCGGCCAGGTCAACTTTCAAGTCGGGATTCGTTTCTTTATACAGTCTAATAAATGCGCCTTATGAGAAACATGCGCTTGCCCCGAGCAGGAAAACACAACAACGTGAGCAAAAGATTAAAGTGACGCTACGTAACGTTCGCTGGAAGAGCTGACACTGCAGTGAAAGCACATGTTGGAAGTCTTTTCTCACTGAGCTCATTTCACCTTCACTGATTGTGGCAGTTTGAAATTCCACTCATGAATGTCCACAGAGCAGGAAGAGAGTTTCAGGTGCACGAGTGGGAACGAAAGAGGCCGCCGTTAGAAGTAACTGACACATCGACAGGATTCTGAAGCTGTTACTTCAAGGCGATAAAAAAATATTGACATTGTGTTGCTTTAAACAAAACAAACAAAGAAACAAAAAAAAGGTGACATAAACATTTGTTTTCTCACGAAAACTCAGAAGAGCTAAAAAAAAAATGTGGTTGTTCAGTGGATTGACAAGATATATATGTCTGGGCTCCACCCACTCTGCGCTGCTGCTGTATAGGCACAAACGCTCCCTCGGTCAGGTCTGATAGTTTTGTTTGACAAAGCCTGTTTTGTGATACTACACCTTTTTGGTTCATGAAGACCAAACAGAGGCAAAATATTAACGTCGACAACCACAAAAAGTCACTTACTGTAGCTTTAAACCATTGTAGGTTGTACGTTGTAAATTGAATTTATCAAGATAAGATCATTTTAAAGGGGTTCACATGCAATCCACATAATTTACAAAAACAACAGATGGCACCCAAGATTCCATTAATGATATTGACCTCCTCTGTTTACAGTACTAGTGTAGTACCCATTAAATGTGATATATCTAGCAATATATCTGTCACATTTCTATAGATAACAACAAAAAAATCACCAAAAGTTACATATAAAACAGAAAAAAAGTGATGTGAATTTCTTCAGAAAATCAACACTTGATTTCTCTGATCCTTTTTAAGAATTCTGGTTTCACTGTGGGCTCTGTTCTGACCGGTCACTGTACAGTAAAGCTAGTTTCACAATATAAAAGAATACCTTTGCCTTTACTTCTGCTCAAGAAATGGTGAGTTTTAATATTGAATAAAAATCATTATTTTGGAGTAGAGCTGGGAGGAAAAGCTAGCAATAGCAGGCTACAATTTGTCAAATTTCACGTGAAATATCCCTCTCATCCCGTTAAAGTCCTTATTTCGCAGAATTCTGGTTTATTTAGTTTGTTTCCAGGAAAATTTCACCTGAGCCTTTTTCCGTAGGCATCTTTCTTTAATGAATTCATATAAGGCCAAAGTCAAAATTCATGCGTCAAGATTTCAAAAATCTAAATTTTGGATTTAATTTGTGCTCTGTTCAGATCTCTTTCACTACTGTGAAGCAGTAACTCCACATTGTAAAATAATTCCAACACAAGCCCTGTATTAGAATTATGCAGTTTTACTATAAGGCACCTACTGTAAATGATCAAAAATGAGAGCTGTATTTTAAAAAAAATTAAAACTGGGTTCTACGAAAAGCTATTCAAATTCAAGTGAAATGTCCGCCCATCCCGTCTGGCTCCTTGCACATCTTTGCCCTGATAATTCATGAACGCACATCACCTGACAACGTGAATCATCTGTAAGAAAACACTTGACATGCAAATGACTCCGCCCACTTCTATTGAAATGATTGGTTGTTGTTGTTTGACTAATGTAAAGGCTGCAGACACCTGCTTTCTTTCCCCTTTTTTTTTTCCCCCTGCAGATGACTTCATGTTTTGATGGCTAACAGGACTCGCCGAGGATTTCAGCAAGTAAAATTAAAAAGGAGACTGATGGTTTTGTTTCAACTTGTTTTGTGTGATTTATAAAATGCTGTTTTTCCCGCTCGCATGTTTTCAATAATGTTGCTATTGCATGCACGCCAATGTTTTTGTGTTTTTGCACCTGAGAGCCACAGAAACGGAAAAATCTTGACCGATCTCCACGTTTGTTTACCCCAAGGACAAATTCGACATTCGAGAGCTTTAATATATATCGTCTGTGACAAATCCAGTAAACATCACTCGCACTGCCAGAACCATGAGGTTCCAATGTACAAGAACAGAGGTTCAGGTGCTAAGTGGGAATGAAAGCCACTCCAGTCTTCCTGTTACATCACATTCACCCATTCATCATGATTTTTAAGGTGTTATTTTAAGGGGGATGTTGAATACTTTTGCTTTAAACTTAAAAAATTTGAAATTTCTCAATGAAAAAAAAATCTAACTTTGATTTGACTGTGGCTGGAAACTTGATTCACCACAACCATTCAATCTGAATGTGTTTATTACACTATTGTGAGGACAACAACACTCTATTTTTAGTTTTCTTTCTTTCTTTCTTCTCCCATATTTTTTTTTTTATGGCTACCAGGACTTCAACCAGAGCCGGCCCAAGACTAAGCCGGCCGAAAACTAAGCAGCTGCTTGGGGCCCCTGAACACAAAGGGCCCCCCAGTAATGTGTGGAGGAAAAAATAAATAAAGAAAAATAATGATTTAGTGCACATTTGCACATCTGTTCTAACTGTTTTAAAAAACACAGTCATTCAACTGGTTTACTTAGTTAATTTAAGTTCAGTATCACCACACTGTTCACTTATTCACAAATTAATGCTAGGCCGCTTCTGTGATTTTGCTGCCCTCTAATGTTCAAAAATGAATACTGAATAATTATATGAATAATAGTCAAGGACCGCCTATTCTAAGGGACCGGGGGGGAGGGGGGTCTCCTCAAATCAAATTCAGCTTAGGGCCCTATAAAGGCTTGGGCCAGCCCTGACTTCAACAAACAGGCTTTCAATAAATAAGATAGAAATGATGTTTTTTGTGTTATAATATATCTTTTCCTGATGGGACAACAGAATAAGATACATGACTGATCTGTTCATATATAAATGTTTTGCTGTTTGAATGAAAAATATATGTAAAAAGAAAGTCAGGGGGGAAAAAAAGCCTAAAAATGGCATGTATTAATGGTTATGAAAGTGAAGTTTTTTTGTTTTTCTGCTCACATGTTTTCAATAATACATATTCTTTTTGAGAAATGTCATCTGTTGATAGTGTGTGTGTGTGTGTTCCAGTGTTTTTCTGTTTTCGCAGCCCAGAGCCACAGGGACGTCAAATAATGAGCGATCTCCACATCCGTTCTTCCCCCACAGACAAATTCAACACTTGTCTCATTGGCGAGTTTTAATATATCATCTGTGACAAATCTAACAAACGTCACGCGGCCAAACCGTGCGCTTCAAACGCCCGTCTCTGGTACAGTAGTGCGAGGAAATGAGGTAATGAGGGCCTCTCTGGGAGCGCGCAGCGTGATGGGGAGCGATGCACTGACCCGTGACAGCCACACAGGCCTGCTGAACTTTAAAGGTGAATTGGACGAGGTCTACGCTCGGCCGTAAACCTCCTGATGAGGGCTTAGCCGCGACAGTGAGCGCGAACTAATGAGTGAAGAGTAATCAACACTATGACTGGGCCTCGCCGTCGCAGCCAGGCTTCAGCCCAGCGGCCTGTAATGGTGTGTGAAGCCAAACTACAGACTAATCAGTACAATACTGATGAATTTAACGGCTTCAGTATAACTCTTGGCAGTTGCTTAACAAAAAGGGGGGGAAAAAGGCTTTGATTAATGAGCTGAAGTGGATTTTTTTTTTTTGCCCAGGTCCGTAATCATGTGGGGCTCTACCTAAACTGATGACCTCACTGCATTTCACTGGCTGCAGTCCATCCAGCAACATGTCAAAGAGCAGTGCCAACACAAAGGCCGAGTCAAGAGCAGAACCTTCAAGGTCACAGTGAAGTAAGACACTAATTAGACGCGTGAGGGTGTGTTTTTCCTCCTAACGCCTTATTGTTGTAATGGAACGTGAAACCTGCTTTGAAGTGTTTGGAATAATCCAGAGTGTGTTCTTATTCACTAAATGTGAGACTGGCTCGCAGAACCTGAGATTAGCTCAGGAATTGGGAACTATTTAAAAAAAGTTAAAAAGAAGCTGAAGTCTTCTTCACCGACTGATTTTTAATTGTGTGTCTCAAGTGATCATGACATGACTATTTATCAGTGTTTGTTTCCTTTTATGAGTGGGCCTGAAAATGAGAGACTGACTGCAACAAGCAACAAACAAAATATGCAATTTCCAAATAATAAACTGCTTCAATGAAATGTAGGGTTTTTTTTCTGTCAGTGCAAAGCCTATTTTTCATGTCTTAAATTAGGGGTATTTCAAGAGGCACGTAAGTGGTTGGTAAGATTTTCTAATCATGGTGTCATTACAGTCTCGTGTACATACTTGATAAATAAAACTCTCTTGGCTCTGTTCCCCGTGATAAAGGCTTAAATTTAAGTATTGTACAACCTCTGCATTTAGTTTATAATGTCACTCAAAACAGATATTTTGACCACTTGGGGGCAGGAACAACAAGCACAACACTGACAGAGTAGCTCTTTCTAAGCTTCCTAAGGTCGTGTACCAAACATTACTTCAACAATCTAACACATCCAGTGAAGACATAGAGATCTATATTGTTTTTATAAAGTATTCACTTCCAGACAGCTCTTTTCTTCTTCCACCAGTTCCATAAAACCAAAACATCTAGTAAAAAAACTAATATCTAGAGATATTGTACATAGAAATAATCTTTTTGGAAAAAATAATGAAGTATTCACACATGTATCACTATCATCTCGTTATCATCTCAATGTGCGTTCAATTAGCTGCTATGCTTCACTACATATGCAGTTACCTAACTAGTAACAAGCTAACATGGTGGGTTTTTAATCAAAGCTCTACCGACATACTGTTTAATGTGGCATAAACCAAAACAACTAGCAAAAAAAAAGCACATCTATATCTTTCTGGTTAATATTGTACATTAAAAATAACCAAATGATTGATCGTAATGAGCCGAAATTTTTTTCTTGAAACCTAGCATTTTTTTAAAAAAAAAAGATTTCTAACATATGCTAAGCTAACATGGTGAGGTTTTATTCATAGCTACACTGTTAAACGTGTCATAAAACCAAAACAACCAGAAAAAAAACTGCTAGCAATGCATTTCTCTGTGATTAATATTGTACATTAATGTGGTGGTAAGTTCCTGAAATCTTATCTTTGGGGGGAAAAAATAAGCTAAATGCATTTAGCTCTCTTGAGCTAGTTAGCTGGTTAGCAAACATTAGACTTTTACAGATTTGTATAACATTTATTTTCAGCATATGCTTAAAAAAATTACGCTTTGGCCAAATCATCTTCATCATTTTACTCTTCAAATAAACTTTAATGGATGATAAACCTCAAAGAAGATTACAGATTCTAATATCTGTCTCTGCTTGGTTTTTGCGGGCAGGTACGACGTACGGTCTCCGCGCTGCGAGTTCAAAAGTTTAAACGGGCAGGATCAGTTGTTGGGACGCTTTAAGCAACTTATGGACTTATGGAGCCGTAATCCTCTGTGTGTAACTGATTTAATGAACAAAGTAAAAACAGAGGCTTGATCTTCAAATCCCTCAAATACTGCGAGCTACTTGAAATACTGGTGAACTGCGTTCCTCTTCCCTTGATGTTAATTAGGTCTGTAAATCCACAGATTTTCCGATTCTGACTTATCGGTGTTTCAGAGCAGAATAAAACAAAAGCAAAATGTTTCAAGAAGGTTCTGCGATATATCATGCCGCATAGTTTTAGATGGAATCTCTGTTAAGTGGTGTGTGTGTGTGTGTGTGTGTGTGAGTGAGTGAGTGCTGGATTCTCTGGCATGTGAAAGAGATTGAGTTTCATGAGGAGATCTGGTCGTTAATTCGCCTGTTTATCTTGATGCAGAGCTCTGGACCGAATTCGAGTGTAATATATAATTCTGTAAGACACTTTTTTATCTTTGCCAGCTTCTCCTTCCACAAAACTCCCTATCATTCAAACCCTCTTCCTTGCCAAATAGTTTTTATTTAAAAAAAAAAATCATTCTCCTTAACTGTGCAGAAGTTAATCCGTGTTTGTTCAGCACTTCCCCTCCCACTTTCAAGTTTTATATCCGCTTTGACACACTTTATCATATTTGCTTCTACAAAACAGACCATCGCTTTGATTCAGGGCAATCAGGAGGAAGTGTTGATGCTCTGCAGCTGCTGCAGATGTAATGGACCAGGAAGAGCCGTGCCAGGTCTGGTTTCAGGCCACACTCATGGTTTATGTTGGCCCCTGATCAGGAGCCAGAGTTCCCGTCTCAAACATTTTCACAGTGCACTGGTATGACTTCTCCCTCAGCACAAACACGTATGTATTACAAAGTGTTACCGCCTGGAAAACATTGCTGTGGCAAACACTTTTATTTATTTATTTTTTTTTTTACCCCTTCTTTACATGAAAATGCTTCACTTCACATTCTGGGACTTGATGCTGAAGTTTGTGGTGCCACCTTGTGGTACAACTTTTTTATATACAACACATTCATTCACATAACACATGAATTGCAAATATAAACATAGTCCTATTAATCCTACTATATTAAACAGACTTTAGCTTAGTTTCAGTTTCAATCACTGGTTGGTATTCTTTATATCTCTATGCTACTAAAACCTAATTTACCAAAGTAAAATTACATTTGCTTGGTAATTCAGCTGCAAAAGACTGTTCTTTTCAGTCATTTGTCTCCTTAGGTTAATTTTAAGATGAGCAAAAATGTACGCAACGCTTTAATTGTCTGAAATTTAACAAAGGACTATTTTATGACAAGTCCCTCAAAAATATATTTGCTTCTCACCGCTGAAATATTTTTCTATTGTCATATTACTTATTGTTTTCCTCGGTCACCATTAATTTGGTGGTTTTCAGGTTGAAATACTGTACATCCAGACGTGTACGCTAAATGTAGTTTTAAAAAAGTGAACATTTATTACCTATTACATTGGAATTATAGTGAAACACCATATTCACTTCAAGTATTAATTGTACAATGATAATTTACCTTGCAAAATCCACATTAATTCCCACTCTTTTGGCTAAATAGTCCTTTGGTTTTACAATGTACAGTGTTTTTCAGTGAAATATTGTCTCAGTATCTTCTCATTAGCCCGTCACTCTCATTAGTTACAGACTGGGTTTCATTCAGGACTCACAGGTGAGTAATCAGGGTCGTCGTCTTCATCACCTGATGATCAGATAATGACCAAAAAAATCACAAAAATGTGTAAAAAGATTTTGTTTTTGTTTTTTTTTAACAAATGCTGATGTTTGTTTGGTGACACTTACTTGAACTCAGGTCTGATGTTTGTCCACAGTTCAGCTGATAGTTGTTGTTGGGTCCTGAAGGTTCTAAAGTGCCGTTGGCAGCGGATGACAGGCCTGGTGCTGGATCTGTAATTAGTCATATGAAAGTGAAACACACATCTTGAACTTATGTTGTTTCAACTTGTCTCTTCTGAATCTACATTCACCCACGGCTTTGGTTTAGGGACTGTCATAAAATCATTGAGGGGGATGGAACAGGAATTAATCTTACGTTTCGTGTAAACGGGGAGGGGGAGGAGAGAGAGGAAAACACCACGATTTCTATCCTACTTCAGAATGACTTTCTGAAACGAAAACAACTCTTTTGAAATTCTCGGTTTGGACTCAAACTGGTTTTGTCCTTCAGTTGAATGAAACATGTTATTTCCTGTTTTACTTTGAAAATACTTACCTTATGTGAACGTTTTATTGTGGGAAATGATTTAAATATTGTGGGGAAGTTTTGAATTTATTCTACATCGAGTTTGATCTCATAATTCTGACTTCTTATCGTATAATTGTCTTTAATATCATAATTTTGCCTTTTTTTTCCAATTTCATAATATAACTTTAAATGTCTGACAATTGACTTTTAATCTCACAATTATTTATTTTTATTTAGTAATTATAACTTTTATTTTCCCATAATAATGACTGTTGACAGACTTTGTTTTTATTATCAAGCCTAAGTTTTTATCTTAAATGGGAAGCATTGACCAAATTTTAGCAGCCAGTTAGCTTAATGTATGTTAGCATATAGCACGGTGTAAGATAAAAAAGGTGACAGATTTGAGTGGTGAGTTAGTAAAGTAAACTGACCAGGAATACCCGTGATGTAGCCGCTCCTGTTTACGTTTTCGTAACATTCTCCAGACGAGGTACTGGTGGTTTCAAATGAGTCCACTGAGATTTTAGACGTTCTGGCATCATAATTTTCACCGTTGGGAAACGTAAACACTGTCGTCTCGTGAGTTGTAGCTTCAGGGCCTAAAAATTACAATGAAATACGACATTAAAGACAAATAACTGTATAAAAACTGATTTGACTGTAAACCAACGTCCACAACTCTTAGCTTGTTAGCCGCAAGGCTAAGTTTTTAGGCTACATGTGTCTCTTTTTAATCATCAGAAATCGACTAACAGTTAAGAAACATTAGTTTTATCAGCCAGTTAAGGAATAATGCTACTCCACATTTACTTATTTTGCAATTTTTTGACTTTAGTTGAAAGTGGAAATGAAAATTTTGGGAGAGAACGACAGGTACGATACAACACAGTGAAAATATAAGCATTGCAGTTAGCAGTATGCTACCAGGGCACAATTGTAATGCTGTATTTGATTACAATACAAATAAATATAACTAGAAATAAGTAAATAACCATTTTAAGACATTTTATCTTAATTAAATAAGCACAGTGTTATATTTTTTCCTCACTACAATGTCCTTGTGATAAGTCTACCAGGTTTTCAGGTTCAATTTTAAGAACATTTCTAAGACAGTTTCATATAAAAACATATCAAATAAAATAATAAAATATAGCCTGAATATCAATTACAGTATATTAGGTGTAGATTTGAGAGATAAAAACCAAATCAAACCAAAAATATCTCATTCTTTTCATGTTGTCAAAAAGCAATTTCAAGCAAAGTCATTAGCAGCATAAAAATATTTAGAGAATATATACGTACATGTGCGCACGCACACTTACACGGCTGTCACACACACACTCATCACTCGTACACCTACACATTCATGTCCATCATTTAAAAAACCACAAAAGAAAAAAGCAAAAAGAGAAGGTGCAGTAAATATAGTATGATATACATTATACATATAGATCAGGGATAGGAAATTCAAATGACCTTTGTTGACCACTGAGCATCTCGTCTGGTCAGGAGGCCGCCGGTCAATTAAACACACGCACACACACACATTTTTATTATGTGCGGACGATATGAGCTTAAAATGAAATCCCGATATTCCATCGTGATATTCCAATCAAAATATTTGTGACAATATTTAACTGAAGTTATATGGTACAATGTTCCATATGTTCATATGGAACAATATATAGTTAAAAATAAAAACAATTATGATGCAAATTTAACCTATGAATCTAACAAAAAAAAAAAAAAAAGCATCAAGAAATTCCCTTTCTTCACTTGTGCGGTGTTTGCGTCTTCATCGGCGCTGTGACAATGCAGTGCTGTAACAAAAGAAAGCAGCGTTTGTAGCCACACACTCACCTTCTTCAAAAAGGCTGTTGAGACCTGAAGGCCTCATCACAGGGTTTGTGTTGTGTCTGTAGCGCTGAGAATCTGGATTTTAAAACAAAAATTAAATAAAAACAACAAAGCATTCTGCAAATATTCAGTGCAAACAGCAGACTGACTGCAACCGCACACACACACACAGACAGACAGACAGACACACGACGGAGCAGCCTCAACTGCCACAAGGAAAAGAAAACACGCAGAGATGATGTGAGAGACAAAGATGAAGAGGAAATGAAAGAATGTGTCTCACTCTGAAAGGTTGATAAAGGGAAACACGGGTCATTGCTTGGGTCAAACTGCTCAAAGTCTGTATCTACTGACGTGCTGTCAACACTACTATGCTGCGTCCAAAGATACCTGGGACTGGGGCCGACTATTTGAAACAAACACACACAAAAAAATAATAATAATAAAACAACTGTGACACTCTGCCGCTGTGATGCATTAATTCTGTTTATGTAAACAGGGTAAAAGCCAGTTGATATAAGATCATCACACAGTAAATCAATGACTAATTTAATTGTTTACTGTTTTGATAATCACCTATTTTGGACTTCAAATTGAATTAAATTTTAATTATTATTATTATTCTAATTATACGTTTGTATTTGTACTGTTTGAGGAATTAAATAAAAATAAATTTGCTCCATGTAACAAAGAAATCATCAACACTTTGTGGACAAAACAAGACATTCTTTCAAGGTTTGGGAAACATCAACATATTTCACCATATTCTAAGATTTTATGAGCTAAACAACTAATCAGTCAATCAAGAAAATGGTCGGCAGGCTGGTCAGTTATCAAAACAATCGATAGTTGCAGCCCTGTATAAGATACAATTCACCTTTTTTTTTTTTTTTTTGTTCAGCCACTGACCGTTTGTGTGCACTTGGTTGGTGGTGACTTTGACGAGGTCGACCGTGTCCTCGTAATTGTTTTGATGTCCAGAGGGAAGACGGGTGCCCGTGTGTGTCTGCTGGAGTAAGAAAGCTGTGCACAAATACAACAAGTTATAGATTATTAATGCAAACTACATAAAATAATAACCTAACTTATCCATAGATACCTGATGCCATTTGTCCCATCCATTATAATTATGCTTTATATACAGTACATTCAGGTAATTCTATACATGTTTTATGTATTTGTGTGTGAACAAAATTGCCCTGAAATGTAACATTTCTTTGTTCCTGCATTTTCTCATTGTTCAAACAAATGTTATTTTCCTTAAGTTAACGGAAAAAAAGGGGGTTTTACTGAAGGATTTTAACCTGTCACAGTTTATTCATGTTGGGGTATTTTATGTTGGCACTAATGTATGTGGAACAACAGTGTGTTTGCTTTTAAATCTTAAAAAAAAAATATATATATATATATATTACTTTTCACACCCTTTTACTTCTCAGGGTATTTGCAGTTTGGAGTCTGTTTGTGTTAAAAAGAACAAAATAAAATGCCTCCAAGAAATCTTTAGTATCAAGTGCTATTAAATTGTTTGAATGGCGTTCTCCACTTTTCACTGGCTTTCGTTTTAAAATTGTTGATAAATTAGTAAATTATGTCTAGTAAATTAAACGAATGCACTGAAGGAATTAACACTGTCAAAACTTCATTTTTAATTATTGCAGCGTATGATCTTACTTTTTTTTTAGACCGTTTCTGTGTTGTTTTATCCTTGTTTATGGCATCATTATCAACCTGTGTCATTTGTTGCATGTTATCTCAGTCTGTTTGTGTCCTTTTTGACGAGCTCTGTCCTGAACTCAGTTTTCATTTAATCTGGTTATAGAGACACTTAATTGGACTGTATGTCTGTAATACAGGTAGGACAAACAGATTTTTTATTTTTTTTATTTTAGTGACATTTGAAAAGAGATATTTGTGCATGCTTGACCTTTATGTGCTTAAAGAACTGTTTTCGATTTAAATTTAAACAATATATAATTTTTAAAAACTGTAAAATTAAATTTCTTATCGTGCCTAGTACCAGGGTACATGAAGAAGTAAGGATTACTAATATGAAAAATTAGTAAAATACATAAATATCACAAGTAATTTAGACATGGGAACCTGACAATAGAGCCCTTGTTTGGCTGTGTTTCCTTCCAGATGAAAGTTTTTGTATTTAAGTCCAGGCTGAAGTGAGGAGAACCCACCGTGTCGTCTCCTGTAGTGGCAGCAGAGCACAGTGTTCGTGATCAGAAGCAGCAGAAGCAGAAGAGACACGGCCATGCTGCCGAGTAGAACCGGAGACGCTGAGATGAACAGTGGAGTGTCGGCGGCGGCTGAAGGTGTAGCTGCTGAAAAGAACAATTCAGAAGAAAACTTAGCTCTATTCTACCACATTTAAGTCACATTTACACATACAATTTGATAAAAAAAAACCACAAAGAATATTTTTAAAAAATTACCCGTCCAACTGGTCATTGGAGTGGGATTAGCAATGGTGGCTTTACGAAACCCAAGAGAACCTGCAGGACAAGAATGTATATTTAGCTTTTTAATTTCACAACAATACATTTCTATTTTTGTAGCTGAACATCATGTAGGAAAAAATATCTTCATTTTTTATGACAAGTACCAGACATATTGCGTGGTATATATGATGCCTGTTTGAAACATCTAAAGCAGAGAGTCCCAAAGTGCGGGCCACGGCCTCCTACTGGGCCGTGACGGTACTGCTGGAGGGCCTTGTAGGGTTGTTAAATATAAGTAAATGTGTTGTTAATTTTCAGTTTTGCAATTAATTTTAAAATTGCTGTAAAAGGAAAAGGAAAGGTAAAAGGAATTAAACAAATCCATAGCATTTTACTTATGTGTAATTTTTCCTTTTATAACCTTTTATAATAAGGAATATATAATATAGTGACTTTGTATGTGCAAGTATCAAGTGTCAGCGGGAAATTTGTAAATTGTTACTTATGTTGATGGATAATTACGGGTCATGTTGTGAAGCCAAACCCTTCAAATATGACATGGAGCCCAGATGTAATGACCTCATGCATGTGTTCAGAAATAACATGAAGAAAACAATAATATACAGTGTATGGGCATCATTGATCCCAGTGATTCAAGGTTTGGGTGTTGACCTCAAAGGATTTTTAGATCTCAAAGTGAGACATGGCACACTTTAGTTTGGGAATGGCCGATCTAAAGATTTGACCGTTCCTGCCAAAATGGCGTTGTTTTGGATCTCAGTGTTGCATGATGGGATTGCAGGACCGGAGCTCCACAGACCAATGACCAAATACCCACCATTACAGATGACACCAGATGCTTTGGAGTCAGCGCACAGGAAGGCTTTGTTCGCGATTTCCCGGCACCGCCACAGACTCCGCTCGGCCGGGCTGCACTCATAATACCAGAGCGGCCCGTTGTTGTGGGCGAGAGGGGGATCAAACTGGGTGTAATTGAGTGGCCGCGCTCCACAACGCAGCATGGAGCACACCATGGACGCCATGTGTTTGTTCCAGCAGTTGTCACACACCGTTCCCCACGTGCCGTTGCGGTGAACCTCCAGTTTACCGGAGCAGCGGTCCAGACCTCCACTGAGTCTGATCGCTCTCATCTCTGCGCGGAAAACACAAACAAACAACTTATCAACTATTTATCAATAAAGAAAATACATATTTTATCAGGGGTTTGAGTGTTTTTTTTTTTTTTTTTGTTAAAATAGAAGCAAACTATCTGATTTCAGCCTCTAAAATGTGAATAATTCCTCCTTTATTTGACTTTAATGTCAATAAAACACAATTTTAAGGTTTGAGAAACATCAATCAACAATTTTTACTATTCTCTGACATTTTATAAATAAAACCAATCGACTAACTGTGAATGCAATCAACAAATTGAATAAACAATGAAATGAAGTTTGAATAATATGATCATTTATGTGACCAATATTATGAATAAATGTACAATTATTACTAGTGTTTATTAAAGGGACAAGCAGAAGGGAATTGGGCTTGTAACAGGATGGTTGCTGGTTCAAATCCCTGCCAGGCGACCCCTAGAGGAGGAGCAGCTGAAAGACTTTGACCTGAGCATATCACACCAGCGTCCTCTTTGTGTCCACAGTCAGACTCGTCCCCTGCAGCCGGACAGTCCCACAGGTTCTCCTCTTTTCCCGTGCAGTTCAGCTCGTCCAGGTGAATCGGGCCTCGGCCCGGGGGAAACAGGCCGCCCTGTCCCGTCACGTTGAGGGCGTAACCGCAGCCCAGCTGGGCGCAGACCACGTCTGCGTCCTTCACGTCCCACCGGTCGTCGCACACTGTCCCCCATCTGCCGCTGCTCCACAGCTCAACTCGTCCAGCACAGCGGTCAGGCCCCCCCGCCAGCCGCACGGCCTGGTGGCCTGAGTGTGACATCGTCAACATACCGTCAACTTCCTGTGTATCATGACTTATCGGGTGACATTTAAAACTGCATTGGGCCCTTTTCGCACAGCAGCCATTTTGAAAAGCACTAGTGTAAGTTAATGGTGGCTGGATTCCATTTAGCTTGCTGTGATTCAAAGTGCATGCTGGTTCACTGTCGCACAGTCCAAAGCTGTTGTTAATGTGACCATTTGACTCATCAAAATGGCTGCCATTTCTATAACATTGATATTGGGAGTTCATAGAATGCCATCCACCTTTACCATCTTTTTTTAAGTACTTGTACTAAGATTCTAGTGTCAGTGATGCAGCAATGTACTTAATTATTATTTATAAAATGCCCTGTTTTGTTGTTGTGTGTTCTGTTTTACTTGTTGTTTCTACTCTCTTTCTGCAACTTTTTATACAAAATTATATATATATATTATTCGAATATATTTATTTTATTTTTTTTTTTTAAAAAAAAGGCTGCCCTGCAAAGGCCCCAACTTTAAATCAAGTGAGGTGATGAGGAATATTCAGCTGCAACATGCAACTTCCCCAGTAAAAAAAAGACTAACTTTTTTTGTGACGACCTTACCACAAACCACTCTGCTGATCACGGTGCAGTCACTTCTGACACTCTGCAAACAACTGTGTAATCTGCGATCTCTGTACGAACAGTGGTGGAAGCATGTGGCGTTGGGAGGGGAGCTGGTTGTCGTCACATCGTGGACGCCGCCGCAGTTTAGATCCCGACAGATCTTTTCCACCAGCGCGTCTGTGGAGTTTGGTGTGAGGGGAACCACATCACTGCTCCTGTTTCCACGCAGAGACAGAGTCCAGGAACATTTACCAGTGAGGTGGTGGATGTAAGGGTCACCTGAGGACACACACATATAGATTTAATATCATGTATACATATGCTTTCAGTGAAGCCCTCAAACATTATAAATATTATGATTGTTTGTTGTTTGCTCTGTGTTCTGAATTTGATTTGAGGTGTCCAGTTTACTTTTGACCAGGGCCGGTCCAAGCCTTTATGGGGCCCTAAGCTGAATTTGATTTCAGCAAAGGGAGAAACTGTTTTCTAAAATCACAACATATCAACATGTCTGACCCCCCAATATAATCTGTAATTTTAACTTGTTGTGGAAACACATACCTTTAATTCTCTGCCCAAATGTACTGTTTTATTACAATACAAGAATAAATGTTACGGTACACTGCTACAGTGTCACAAATTTTCTGTGATTTCGTGTGAATTAGACTGTGACATTTTCTGGGACAAATATAGATGGAGGATGTTGTTAACGGGTGAAAAAGCCACATGGAAACAAATAGCAACAACAAATGTAGTTGCAGAGCATGAACAGAGAGAGTGTGTGTGTTTGTACCTGCTATTCCTTGTGTTGTGGGGACCTAAATCTGTTTACACAGTCACATTATGGGGACTTAAAAAAATCAAGTCCCCATAATGTAAATGACTCCATTTTAAGGTGAAGACATGTTTTACAGTTAGGCTGAGGTTAGGGTTAAGGTCAGCGTTTGGATTAGGTTTGGATAAGGTTAGAGTAAGTCTCCAGGAAATGAATGTAAGTCAATGCAGTGTCCTCTGTAGCCATGGAAACCAGCGTATGTATGTATGAGTGTGTGTGTGTGTGTGTGTGTGTGTGTGTGTGTGTGTGTGTGTGTGTGTGTGTGTGGCATAGCAGCAGCTCTGCACCTGCAGAATTCATAAAGACATGTTTCACACAGAGGTTGGCCCACATCCTGTGACAATATGAGCAAGAATATTCTAACAGCCCGTGTTTAAAGTCTTTATCCTGATTATACATCCAAAAATCTTATTCTTTTTGTGAAAAAGAATAAGATTTTGTACATCCATGTTTTTCCACCAGTGGTACGTGAGCTTCCTCTGGTGGTACCTGGAGAAAAAAAAATACCATTCTACTTTACATACCAGATATACAGTAGAACAAAATAAATATGTAACTTACTGTTGAATTTCTCCAGTGTTATTCTTGTTGTGTCATTTCCCTCTGCTTTCACCTGAATGTCAGTTGGGTCCGTTTCTGTGGATGCGTTCTGTAAAGCTGGAATGAAAAGGGGGGGACATTTCTTTTGATTTTAATGACGTCTAACAGTGTTAGTTTTCATTTGAATATCGGTTTCTCCTCACCAGCAAAACCACATCCAACACAATCACAGCAGGACATGTGAAGCATAACATGTGGTCATGTGAAGCATAACATGTGGTCATGTGGAGAGAGATAACTGAACCTGCCATGTGCAGTTTTTCCCACTTTTTATACTTTCATTCTTCTAGAAAATTTGTGCATTTCTTTAAAACCAACATTGTTTTTAATTCCCTGAGAATTAATCCAACACCAGGGGTTAAAAATTATTCAAAAGTTTAATTTGTCACAATAGTGAAAAGCAACAAATGTGGATGATAAGGTGCTAAAACGCTAAGTTGGAGTAGAATACTTTATATAATCTTTATTCTTTATATATCTATATTTTTCTCAGCATATTGCACTGCAGTTCGTATCTCTGTATATGGATCGTAGGCTGTTAATCTCTATTATTGAAGTAGCTGCAGCAAATATAATTTCCTCCTTGGGAATAAATCCGTGTGATTTTGATTCTGAACTAACTGACATTCAAATATTAAACAATATCAATAGCTCAAGATTGAAAATTAAGAATACTATATTATCCAGTATGTTAAAAAGGTAAAGTCCTGAAATTAGTTATATCTATTTTTTCTTAACCATTACATTACTTTTAAACTCTAATGTAGACAATAAATGTTGTCCAAATGAAGACAAACCAACTGGACCACAGGAAAGGCTGGTTTTCTCCTGAAGAAGCAACTCAAGTATTTCTTCTAAAATGTATTAATATCATTATAAAATAGGCCACCAAAAGTTTTGGTTTTATATTTCTAACTGAATTCAGCATTAGAGCCATTCATTTTAATAGCAAACAAAATTACTTTATGTAGCTTCACAAAGTCACAAAAGTGTGAAATTCTCTTATTAACATTACAAATCCATGACACCAAAGTTGGTGACTCAGTTTGACATGAAACAGTTAACGTTACCTTGACAGAAACAGCTCAGGTGGACAATCACAATGTATTTCACCAGCATCATGTTTGTTCTATTGTCTCTGCTCCAAAGCTCTAACTTTCACTTCCTTCTTCTGTTCATTTAAATATCAATTGGCAGATGTTCACTTTCCCCCCCCCCACCGTGTGTCGACAGGAAGTCATTTATCTGTGTTTACATCCCAAAACATTTACCATGAATTGGCATCAGTAAGCCAGTTCATTAATAATTTATCTCAAATTCAATCTGTAATTTGAATTAAGATATGTTTAATGACTTTGTTTTTATAAAACTTAAAACAGATGTGCAAATGAGCACTAAATGAGCAAATATTCAGCTCCAAAATAAAATCTAGTGTTAATTTTTTTTTAACATTTTAAATATGTTAAAAAAAAAATCTCCACATAATTTTGGGTGTTTTATTAGTAATTTTATCACATAACACCTTCGTATTCCTGTGAGTTAAGAATATGGGGACACCTAGTGTCAGAAAGCGTCAACAGATTATTCTGGAAAACATGACTGTGTTTTTAAATTGCCTAATAATTATAAAATACAAATATCCAAATTACTCACAATGCATTTACTCACACACACACACACACATATATATATATGTGTGTGTGTGTGTGTGTGTGTGTCTATCTATCTAATCTAAATACAGCTGTCGCCATGTTGACAGTTCCTGCTTTGTTTACATGCAGCTGCGAGAGCACGCGCTCAACTCAACTCTCTCTCCTATTGGCTGCCCTGCGCGGTAGCCCCGCCCACTACCGGCTTATCCCAGAAGTCCCTACAAAATAAAACCCCCCGAAAAAAGCAAAGTTAAACACACAATGTCAGATTTTTTTTTTTTTTTTTTTTGTCATTTACGCACGATTTAAAACTATAAAACGTACATTAATAAACACAAGATGAAAATAAAATGGGGGTAGACTAAATGTGTCTTCCTAAAAACAAAGGTTTCGCCGTTGAGAAGTTTGTTGAGTGACTTTATGGCTTTCAAAAGAATCGATGTTTCTTAATTAAAATACGATGGAAACACGAACTCGGTCGATTTAGCTTTAAAGTGCTTTTTGTGCGTGAATCGTTTAAAGTGGGGTGTTTTTATACACACGCGCATTGTGTCGCGAACGTACATTGGTAGTTTGACTTGGACTGAACCACCACAGGAGGGTAAGATGTCAAACACGGACTGTTGTCTTTTTCCACTTATATTATTTAGCCGTAACGACATTTTAAAGCACATGTAAGTGATGTGTTAGCAGCAGTGACGTCTCAGCGTCGTAACTTTCTTTAGTGTCTCTTATTTTAATAATATTCGACCGCGCGCTCGTTTGCTGCTGTCGTCTTCGCAGCGCGTGTAAAGTTAGCAAACAGTAGCATTAGTTAGCACAAAATTGTTTGTTTCAAACAGTAAATGTCCGTTTGCCGATTCATTAAAGCGAGATAATTTCGTGTTTAAACTCGCTGTTGGCGACGCACGAGTGAAAAGAACCCGTACGAGAATGAATGCTTCCCAAACTCGCGGCCCGCGGGCCACATGCGGCCCTCCCAGTCATATTCTGTGGCTCATTTGATATTAAAAAAGCCGTCATCAAACCGTTGATCTTTATGTTGTTTATGCTAAATTCTAGCCCTGTCTTTTGAATTTTGCTGCAAAAGTCTTAAATCGTCTGTTGTCCAGTTTTGGATTAGGGCTAATCCGTAACCTAATCTATTACCAAAAGTGTAGTAAATAAAGGCAATTAGACTAAGTTGAATTTGAAGAGACTTATTCAGTTCTCTTTGACTGGTTGAGAGTCTAGGACTTATAAATTAAGTCAGGTTCAGTTTATAAGTCCCAGACTCTCCAGCAGTCAAACAGAACTGCCTTTGTTTACACTTTGGATACCATGACGTGGATGACAGAGTCTTCACAGACTAATCTATAACCTACCCTTGCCTATGTGACCAGTGTGCGTTTTTTTTTTTTAAATTATTATTAATTAGTGGGCATCCTCCACCATAGGTGACCACTTAAGTAGCCTATGTCTTTAGCTGCCCTGTCACTGGATCTTATTGCTTCTTCTGCACTGGATTAAATACTTGTGTAAGCTTCCTTTATCCCTTTGATTCTGTATCTTTACATTTCGTTGTGACTCGTTGTTAAATATTAGTGAAAACTGACGTTTATTTAAACTTCCTGCTTTAATGTTACTCGTTAGAAACTGTTTCCTGTTTTTCCAGACAGAAGCGGCCACAGCCATGACCAGACGAAGGTAATCATCAGCCCAGACATCGTTTTTGCCAAATGTCTTGTCAAATATCCAGCTTGGTGTTGAATTCAGTTTAATGTCTCTGCGGTGGTCGCCTGCAGAAGAGATCAGAAAATGCTCTAGGGCTTAAAAGCAAAGACGGTAAGGTGAGTTCAACTATTGTCACAAAGCTATCCTCATACTGTGTATGTCCTAATTCAATTTCCCAGCTTGGGATTAATAAAGTATCAATCAATAAACTTCCTTTTGATATATATTTTTTTGCAGCAAAATAACAGGAAAAAGGTCCAGCCTCTGTCAAAGCTGCAGTGTGAGAAGGTAATTCCCTTAATTTATTTTGTAATTCTCATTTAATTGGTTTTGAATAGGTATAGCCAAGTCTGTTAAATAATTAAATTTGTGACATTTTCTAAAGTAATGAGCATAGACTATTTTAAATCTAGAGCTGCAACTAACTAACGATTATTTTAAGAATCGATTAATTAGCTACTTGTTTGGTCCAGAAAATGCTGATTACTGTTTACCAGGCCTCATAATGAATGTCTCGATGATTTCTTTGTTATACAGAGCAAAGAAACCAGAAAAAAAATCACATTTAAGAAGCTGAAAAATCTGAGAACTTGTTTTATTTAAAAGGGGAAAAAAAAAACCTGAAACTGGTTGATGGTTAAAATAGTTGGCAATGAATTTAGTAATCAATTTATAATCAAATAATTGAATGTCATTCTAAAATCCTGGGTTGGGACCCACAAATGTGTTATTGGAGGTTTTTGCTTTTTTTTTTTTTTTTGATCATCACATACATTTTCAGGGTTAAATTTGGATTTACAAAACTATCACATGCATAAAATTAAATTGTGATTAATTTATCAAATAGATACATGTGAAATGCCTGGTCCAGAGTCAGTCTACTAAACTTACATAGTTAAAAAGATTTAAAAAAAAAAAAAAAAAAAGAAAATTATTGAGAAATTCTGCTGTAAACTGATGAAACTAACGCTTTCAGAACCAGCTTGTACTTGAAGGCGTCACAAGGTCTCCTAATGTCGCCGAGACAGTGGGAGTGAAGGGAGCCATGGTCGACTGTGACTTTAATTCTGTGGTTTGTCTTTAATTCTTTAATTCGCCCGTCGCCTCTTCCTCATCTCAGGTTTTCATGATCACATGTTCTTTCCCTGTGGTTTGGCTGATTGTATTTGTGCCGGACAGTTAAACTGAAGTGTGCGTGTCCCTCCCGTCGTGTCACAGCTGTGTCTCTCATGAGGACGTTCAGGTGAAAACGGCTGGTCATGAGCAGAATGACCGACGCAGCACGGTCTTCATGCAGAAACATCCCGGCTTACAGCCCAGGACGAGGTCAGTCGTGCTCGACTGGTTGATGGAGGTTTTTAAATCACAAATGACATGTTTTTTTGTTTTTGTTTTTTATCTGGAATGAAGTGGTTATAAGAATGATTTTATTTTCACAGAGAATGTCCTGACTGGTTTCTCCAGGTGAGTGAGGCGTACACGTTCTAGTTGGCGCAGGATTACTTCGATCGCTTCATGTTGAGATGCCTTTGGTTTTTCTCCTGCACTTATTGATTAGGGGACAGACATGAGTGTTCGATTACTGGCTTGATTATAAGAAGTCGATAAGTTACCACAACTAGTCAAAATTTAATAAAAAAAAAAGATACAAAAGAAATATTTTATTAATGATTAATGATTCTGGTGCATCGTTGTCACAAGGTGGATTTCACGTTATTTTTCTTTTTATTGTGTGGCTGTTACTTTAACCCAATGTTTATGTCTTATAATGTATTTTAGTTGTTTTAATATGCATTTTATTTTCTCGTGTGAGCCTGTATGATCTTGTTTTAATGTATTCTGTCATTTATCTATCACTCTGTACAGCTTTTTGGCTTATTTAAAGTGCTTTACAAACGGACAGAGTTTTATTTCAGTGATTCAAAATGTGGCTCGTTGCTTTTCTTTCTCATTGTCTTTTCTTTTTATCCTTACCAGCTTTTAGATCTGTGCATCCTCAGCATGAACTCACTGGATTTCCAGTATCGAGTGTTGGCTGCGTCGGTCCTCTGTCATTTCCTTCAGCAGGAAGTAGTTGAAAAGGTTTCAGGTGAGAATGCTCAAATATTTGCCTTTGGGCCAGAGGTGTCACACTTTGCCTCCCAATTTATTTCATGCAGGCTGTCACTTCATATTAACTTAAACTTTTTAGTTTTTTTATATTCATTTTTCCATCATAAATAATTTGTATTCTGAACAATATATTGTTCCATATCAAAACAAATGTTTTTATTTTGAAATCCTCTGAAGTACTGTAACAAGTATTTCAATATCACGATGGAATATCATTTTATGGAACTGTTCTGTTTTCCCCCACAGTTGACCTTTTGTTTTTCAGTACGACTTCAAGATCAGAAACATTGTGACCAGGGCTGAAACTAACAATTGTTTTCGTAGTTGTTTGGTCCTTAAATTGTCAGAAAATGTTGAGCAGTGTTTCCCAGACCTGGAGAATGAAGATCTTCAGAAATGATTTGTTCAGTTTGAATGATTTTTGTTATTTGGATCAAAAGAAACCAGGAATAAATCAGATTTTAAGAGGCTGAGAAGTCGGCAGTGCACACACACACAAGATTATAGGCTGTTCTTTGATTAACAGACAGTCATTCCTGGTATATTATATATATATATTATAGATATGGCTTACTTCAAGGATCAGTGATGAGATGGATGAGTGTTTCTCAGCCCTGGTCCCGGTGGACCCACCGTCCTGCATGTTTGTCATCAGCCTCTGCAGAAGCCTGTTAACGACCCATTTATTTGAATCAGGTGTGTTGGAGCAAGGAAACCTCTGAAATATCTTCAAGACCAGGGTTGAGAGACACTGAGACAGATTAACTCATGACATGAGTTAATTAATCTGTATTAAGATGTTACTGTTGAGATCTGGGTTTAAAACATGTTCGAACACAGAATTAGTTCAATGAAATGTGTTCATGTGATAGAATTTAGACCACGGTATTGTAAAAGAAAGTAAAAACATGTTTTTATGAACATGTTGCTATAGAATAATTCCCCCACATGACAGTATGTCCTGTGTTTCCAGGTTTGTCTAAAGACGTGGTTCAGCCGCGCGTCAGCTGGACGACTCCCCTTCGTAGAATCGCTGTCGCAGTTTGTTCGTGTGACTCTGAAGGACTTTGCTGTGGTTAAAGTGGACAGACACGACACCCAGACATACACAGAGTACACGACCATGCTGGTGAGTCTTTGGTCTGTTTGATAGTTTCGTTTTTGAAAACAAAAATGGCCCTGTGACAAAGCCTTGTGGGATTTAATGATCAGAGACATAATCAGATTAACTGTAACTGAATAAAAACAATATCAGATTTTTTTGTTGGCAGCTCTGGAAGGAAAAAGTGAAAGAACTAGAGTTAGACTGGTTAATCAGTTGGTCAATAGGAGACAATTTGCCATTTTTAATTATCTGCATTGGCCAATTGTTATTTAAATAATCAACCATTATTACAAAATGTACAAATTATGTATCCAAAAGTTTTTTAAAGTGACATTTTTCATGTCTTTAAACATATGGTTCAGTTTATTTCAGATGGAGGGAAAAATCAGCAATAATAATAAATAATAATATAATTTCAAGGAACCCAAGGTCACCGTACAACAATGAATAAAATACATGGCAGGTAAAAATTAAGAGACAACAGGACAGAGTAAAGATAATGCAGTTGATCAGATGGAGTAAGCAGGTTGGAACAGATGGGTTTTGAGTTTAGATTTAAACAGTGAAATGGAGTCAGTGTTGCGGAGATAAAGAGGGAGTGAATTCGGAGCCAGAGCAATGATTACTGCTGTAGTGCTCGCAGAAAACTGTTGTAATCCAGTTTAAACCAGTTCTCTTGAATATGTGATCCATTAAATTTATGAAATTTATTGTCATTTTTTTTACATACATTTTCAATTTAACTTACAGCAGTTTGATGAATTCTGTAAATGTGTGCACATTGTCAGAATTTTTATCTGTAACAAAAATCATTTGCTGTGTGTTTTAGAAACATTTTAGAATTTTGTTTTATGTTAAAACTGACAAAGGGAATCTAATCCAGCTGATATATTCAAATTAAAATTTTAAACAGCTGCGTTTTAAAATTGTGGATAAAATAAATATCCGCAATTCTTTGATGCCCGTAGTTTATCTCTGACCACAAACCTTTTTATTTTTTGTTTAAAGGAGGAAAAAGTCTGACGTGAGTGTGAACACAGAGTAACACGGGGTTTACAACACACACAACAAAGACTGTTCACTAGGGCTGCAACCAAAGATTAATTCATTGGCAGTTTGCTCCATAAAATGTCAGAAAATGATGCTTTCAAATGTCTTGTTTTGTACACAAACCAAATATATTCAGTTTTAACGATTTATCTGCTACATGGAGCAAAGAAACCAGAAATATTCACATTTATGAAGCAGAAAAATCTGAAAACGTGTTTAATATTTAATTGATTCATTTAACAATTGATTTAATAATCAATGAAGGACTGCAGCCCTACTGTTGACAAGGAAGCAAGTCTGGTCAGGACTTAAATTCAGGACAAAGACACTGTTTGACACTTGTCTGAAGATTTCATGTCTTTGATCAAAGGTTTTATATACAGAAAGAAAATTTCTTCTTTTTAAAAAGTCTTTGCAGCTTAAATACTGAATTTTTTTTCCAATTTTCCAAGGCAAAAAAAGTACATTGTTTGTGTAACTCAGGGGATTACGTCAAAAGCAACTGTTTTTAAATAGTCCGTTTGAAATGATTACAAATGAACATCTATTTATTTTTTTAGACATTTATTTTTTACCACAAAATAAAAGAGAGGGAAAAAGAAAACGCGCATTAAACCCCTGCCCCCTAAAGCCTAACCCTGACTTAAGTGTTTTATTAGAAATAGAGTTTAGCCATGGCCTGCAGGAATCTCTTCTTCCTCTTCTGAGCAGCGAGCTGCAGCACTTCCTCTGGATTACTGGTGTTCAGCTCCGTCTGTCCGATCGCTTTAATCTGAAGAGGGAAAAAACAAACTAAATGGGACCATGTTTCTCTTACTACAGTCGCGCCCCACACTCGAGGATAATTGGCCAGATTTGGGTCCCGATCAGGCCCTTCCAACATTCGTGGGTGTCGTCTTAGGATGGTTTCAACAGATTATCTGACTTAATTATCCTGTAGTGTGAGGGGATTAACAGACGAGATTATAATGGCATCAGAGTCTCTGATTTTAAGAGTTGAACCCCGCAATAACCAGTGAGAGCGAGTTGACCGGGAAACGGATGTTGCGTACTTTAGTTTAGAACTTGATTCCATCGTCTCGGCACAAAACGTTGTGCACACAACAGCTGACAGTCCACCTCCATGTCTGTGTTTTGACCGAGTCTGTGCTTTCTCCAGATTAAAAAAAACCTTGAAAATCAGTTTCCAGCGTTGGTTGTGTTTTTCGTCTCCCACATTTTTAAAATCGGGTCAGATAAGAAAATCCTCCAGTGTGGGACAGGCTTTAAAAGGTCCAACATGCCAGATCTGGTTCACACTGGTGGACATGTTGGCGTGTGCTGCGTTCCGTCATGTGTTTCAATTCAGTGCACATGTAAACAGTTTAGAGTGTTGTCACGTCTATTTTTCACGAGTGACTTGTGTGGTTCCCAGCAAAAAATGGATGTAACGTACACCTCAGTAGTTCTAGTGTCCAAGCTGAATACACGACAAACAAAATTATTATACATTTTAAAACTATTTAAGCAGCTGTACGGATTTTTTCTCTCTCTCTGACTCGGTAAACAAATCATGCAACATTTTCTGTCGGAGATAAATTGGAAATTGAAGTCATCAGCAGCGTTTCGCACACACACACACTGTGAACCAGGCATTCGAATTAGCGGTCGACCAGTTTTTCCTCAGCCGATACCAAGCTTAGCCGTAATGTTGCCAATATTTTATGCCGATATGTTTGGCTTTTTATCTTTTATCTGATAATATAACCAGTAATTATAAATGATTCACAAACATTTATTTAAAAAATGACTCTTTTTAGAGAGAGAAACAAGCCATGTTTTGGCTTTTAATGGTTTGGAATAACTGAATATGAAGGTCTAAACTGTAAACCTTTCCCCCTTTTTTTTTTTTAAATGTATTTTTGGCGATAAAAGTCTTACCGCTATTTGTCTCTTCTCCGCCTCACCCCGTTTTTGGTGAATGTCTGAACGCATGTTAAGAAGAATTTGAAGATTTAAAAAAAAGCAAATGCACCCTTTTATTTAAATATAAGACAGGCCTGGTGTGATTTTGTTTGTGAATCAGAACAAGGATACATGTGAGATATTCCAGGATGGTGACGTCCCAGATGTAGTCGTAGAGCGAGTCCATGGCGTCGTAACTGTGTTGACACAAGAACATGTTACAGATGTTAACATGTCGTAATGTTCTCGTTGTATTAACACGCATGTGTGTGTTGTACCTGGTCTGTTCTTGGAGCGCTTTAAACGCCGTCATGTAGTCGACTTCTCTGAGGAACTGGCAGAGGACGGCCACCTGAAAATGAGACGCAACATTAACAAAAGGGATTGATATGTTTTTGAAGTGTGGTTGAGCACATTTTCAACACTTTGCCTGAACCATAGCCATAATTTAAGTCTCTAATAAATTCAGGATTTAGTTATTAAAAAACCATTACTAAACCCTATGGACTTACTACCAAGTTTGCAGCTAGTCGTTTACCAATTTCGGTCGCACCAGAACAGCTTACACAAACTTGAATAGACGGAGGCAGAGCCCTGTTCAGCGCCAACGAGTGGTACGAAATGACTGGCGTTTGATTTTGATTATTTGGTCACGTCAGAAACTGCACCAGGAAAAAATACCAGTATCATTGCACTCACATAAACGGGTGGATAATGTCTCTCAGAACCATTTAGAGAATTTACAAACTTTTATTTTCAGCTGGAAAAAGCTGTCTAACTGTTAAAAAGCAGCAAATATGTTAAGATGTTATAGACTGTCTCTGCTGGCAGCCACATCAACAGCAGCGTACTCATAACATATCTTAAACAACCGCACTGCAAGTAACCTGAAGTTGTTCATTAATACTGAGAATCGGGTAGAAAAGAAGGTGAAGCACTATGAGGTCAGTGATGTAATGTCCGGCTGGACGTTGTACCTGCGTGTGACAGTTCATCATGGAGCAGCACTTGATCATCCTCTTCAGAACCTGAACACAACAGATTTGTAATGTACTTAATTTATACTGCGCTCTTATAAAAACCACAGGTGATCAATGTGCTTTACAAAATAAAAAGTTACTGACACACAGTATTAAAAACCAAAGCATGGAAATACTGATTAAAAAAAAACACTAACAAGTGAAATAAAATAATGAAGTGTCACCGCACTACTGGGTATTAAAAGCCATTCTGGACTAGGCCAGTGATAATACAAATATTAGGGGGAAGCTTATTTCCAGAGATTTGTGGGTTTAATCGGGGGGAAAATGTTCATTTATTTTACAGAGTATCATGAGACTGGTTGTTATTGTAATTATTACTCCTGCTGTTAATGCATAATCCTTGTATTTCAACTGAATTATACCAAGGAACAAACCTGCTATGAGTTAAATAAAAAACTATGAGTGATCTGAGTGACGTACCTGGTCAGTGTAAACATCAGGGGCCACAGCTTTGGTGAAGAAGTCAGAGCACACGGCTCCAGCCTGGAGGTAGAGGTTCAGGGCAGCGGAGTACTGATTGGTCACTACAAAGACCAAAAAAAAAAAAAAAAAAAAAAGACAAAGTCACTTCAACTGAAACATGAAGATCTTGTGTTCTTGTGATCTAAAGACTAGATCTGGACCCACAGAGATTTATTTTAGGGGTCTCTGTGCAAATTTGCAGAATATTTCCAACATTTTTTGTCAAGAGTTGAATGTTTTAAATAAAAAGGAAGTCTTAATTTACTAAACATGTCTCAAAAATGAATTAAATATTAGGTGTTACAGATGACTTGTTTTGTGTTATTGGATTACAGAAAAAATACTTAGTCAATTTTTTACTAATGTTATTTATTTATTTAGTGGGGTTAGACCAAACAAGAAACCATTAAGTTTGGTGCAGATCTGGATAAAGGGGACCGATCCAGGTTGACTTGGCCACATGGCTCGACTGAATATAACGGAACAATTGGGGCAAACTTAAGCCTAACAAATCAACAACATGAAGGCAACAGTACAAACTCAAAAACTGCAAAAACAAGTATTAAAAAAAGGTCAAAGTTTGAGGCTCGTGTAAGGTCAGGAGAGCGTGTCTGCAATCTAGCAGGAACCTTGAAATAAAGGCAGCCATCATTCATTTGATGATTTTACACCCTACTGTGACAGTGTGACAAAATGGCTGCTGTGCAAAGGACCCATGAAATAAAGATCGATTGCTAACGCAACAACAGAAAAATGTGCAAAAGCACCTTCTGATTCTTGGTTCCTTGAGTGTCTTTTCCTGACTCGTTCTTACCAAAGTAGATGTCGGCCTGTGTGACGAGCCACGACTGGTTGTTGGGGTTCAGGATGAGAGCGTAGGACACCAGCTCTTTGACCGTCACAGCCACAGCTTCTACGTCCACCGCCTGGATGCTGCTCGACACACAACGCCGTCATCAGTGTCCATCGTGGTTGTAGATAATAAAAATGTATTTATTTATTTATTTTTCAAGTTCTTACTTTGGAAGAGAAGAAGGCCAGATGGAGAGATGTTCTGCCGTCACTTCATTCACAATATCATCCTGAAGGGGAAGAAAACAACAAAAGAGATGATAGGTTAGATTTTGTGTGTATGAAAAGTCGCAGCGACAGAACAGTAACATGCACAAGCTACAGTTGAACCATTACATCAAAGAGCAGAACAACTTAGTTGGCAGCCAGTTGGTACCAAGTCTGATGCCATTTTGTTTCTTTTCACCATCCATTAAAGATATAATACGCGACATTTCTGCATTAAAATATCTGAAAACAACATGACTAACATTACAAGAGCCAAGACTTGAAATTCACTCAAACTTATTTTGAGTCCAGTTGAACATAAACATGCAAGAGCAATGCGACTCCCAAACCACAGTGTAATACAAAATTAAATGTTCTTTTCTAACGTCACGCAAACATAGTGGCTGAGTGTAGTTTGAGACGTACCCGCACTAAACTGTGGAGCCTCACAAACAGTGAAATCAGGGTCGTCATCACCAACGGCTCCTGTAAGATACAAGAAGAAACTTGCTACCTGTGCATTTTTGCCTCGTCCACGTGTTTGGAATTTACTATTTCTACCGTTTAAGTTTTAAACTTACTCGAAGTTTCTTGACGAATGTGATGAATTTGCTCCTAAATGGGTGGGACAAAGTAAAAAAACACCAGAATCAGACGTGAGGAAACAGAGTAAAACACGTGGGAAGCAGGTGTTGGTGAGCAGGTGTGTACCGGGGTAAGATGCCCATGGAGGACTCCCTGTGTTTGATGAGTCCCACCCGGCCGTCGTTGTTCCTCTTGTGTTGGATGGACACGCTGCAGATCTGCACCACCACCTCCCACAGCTCCTTGGCTGTGCGTCGACTCTCTTTAGGACCGGGAAGCTCTTTGCACGTGGACGCCAGGAGCTGACCGAGCTAACGGTAAGAAACAAACGAGTGAAACGTTTCTATACAGTAGGAAAGAATCCTAGCTTTAATCCGACTGAGACACTTTTTTACCTTGATGTACGGGTTGTTCATAACCAGAGACGGAGGCACCTGAAGAGTCAGGTAGTCGTTCTCCCTCCAGTTCAACATGAAGGCCACACACTCTTCTCCAACCACCTGACGTAACGGCAAATCTGGAGAGGAAAAAGAAACCCTGAAAACACGTCCTGTACCTGTATTCAGTATATTTTTATATTGGATTCTTTACACTGTATGTGATTTTAATCTCACTACTTCTGGTTAAATAAAGATTAAAGACATAAAATACAACAAAGAAGACAATACATTACCCCTTTTTGAAAAAAAATACACGTTATATATTTATTTATTTACATTTTCTCAAAATATTCTCATAAAACCAATACATTTGGGGCTATAATGATGACAGGTTGGTTTAAATTGATTAGTCAGTAACCTCTCACCATGAATCCTCATCTCCAGGTAACCTCTGACCCTGCTGACCAGGTCGGGGGGCGGTCGCTCCTTGCTGCCCTCGGCCGCCATCGTCTCGTGCGCTCGAACCTCCAGCAGCAGCATCTCGTTCAGCATCACCTGCCTCAGCTTCGGGGAGAACTCGGTCACCAGCTCCAGGCAGGACGAGAAAAGCTGCCGCGCATGGACAAAGTCCTGAGACGACACAAACGTATGATTCAAGTGTTAAAAATGCCTGGAATGACACTCACTGCTTGATTTCAAATCATATTTGTGAGCTCTGTTAGCATGATCACCTTTATTGAAATGCAGTGGAGTCCTTTGGACATCAGGATGTAAACGAGGTCCTTGGTCAGGTTGTCTTTAATAGCGAGGATCACGTTGATATAGTCTGGAGGAACCTCCCACTGTAAGCACATGACAAGTACAAGTGAGTGAGTACTTTTAAATTTAATTTGATGATTAATTAGTAATTCACCTACAGTAGCTTTTTGGCATTTTAAAGATGAAAGGGAACCTTTATTTTTAATAGATTTTATGTAGATTCTCTAATTCACGTGTAAATAAACCTCCTCTTCTGGGCTTATTAATGCCCGATTTTGAAAAATGCCAATAAGCGGGATGAGTGAGGGAGACACTTTTCATAAACAGGAAATGAGCGAAGTTAACCTCAGATTAGGGGGTTTGAAAATTGTAAAAACAATCATTAAAATCGTCTTTTGAGCACTTAAGGTCCAGTGTGTTATATTTAAAAGTCAAAAGTCATTCAAAAATGTATTCCACAACCCATAAGTATGGTATGTGGAATAACGTATGCGGAAGGTGTGTAATCAGTTTTAAATAAAAACTGTTCAGTTTTTCTAGTCTTAGAGTTTGCTTTTATTTTTATGTTGTTAAAGCAAGGGCCTTGCTTTACAGAGGCCACCATCTTGTTTCTACAGCAGCCTAAATGGACAAACCAACCACGGAAACTTAATACCCAAACAAAAATGACTGGTAAGTTGTGAAAAAGTGTTTATATCCTTTCTAGTATGTGAAGGCCACCATAATTCCATGACAAGCTTCTGAAAGGGACCATCTGAGGATCTCCCCCATTAAATTCTTAAACAGTAGACATAAGTTTTATTATTTTTCTTCCTCTTTTTTGACCTTGCTGTTGACTCTCCAGTAGGGTCGCTCAGCGATGCCATGGAGCTCAATCAGAATCTGTCTGATCCTGCGTGGCTCCAGTGACAGGATTAGCTGCTGCTCCAGCTGCCCGATGTTCACACTCGGTGAAGCTGTCAAAAAGCAAGAGAGGAAAAAAAAAAAATCAAAAAATCAAATAAAGCACAGAAAAATAGTGATGATTTGCACACAGTGAGCAGGAAGGAAACCATGTACCAGGAATGTCGTAGAAGGACGGCAGCGGTTTGGCGCTGAGGTTGATGGTGGCCGACCTCTTCCTCATCTGCTCCACCAGTACCTTCCTCTCCTCCTCCCTCAGCAGCTCCATGAAGAGCTTATGAGATGACACCACAAACACCAGAGACAGGTCCTCAAAGCTTTCACACAGAGTCCTGCAGCGCCACCACCATCACAACAACAAGGCTTTAGATTAGGAGTCAAAACAAGTCGACAGCAGCGTTAAAAAAAGAAGGAAAAACAACATCCTTTTTGGTCTGTGAAGGCCACTGTAGTTCTCTGACACACTAGGGAAAAAGGAGTGAGTGGTGGAGTCCTACAGTCTTCACTATTACCACTAGATGTCACTAATTCAACAAGGGGGCCTTCTGCAAGGAGTTTGCATGTTCTCCCCGTGTGTGCGTGGGTTCTCACCGGGTTCTCCGGCTTCCTCCCACAGTCCAAAAACATGCAGATTTGGGGATTAGGTTAATTGGACACTCTAAATTGCCCGTAGGTGTGAATGTGAGAGTGAATGGTTGTCTGTCTCTATGTGGCCCTGTGATGGACTGGCGACCTGTCCAGGGTGTACCCTGCCTCTCGCCCCATGCTAGCTGGAGTTAGGCACCAGCGCCCCCCGCGACCCTCAGTGGATAAAGCGGTAGAAGTCAGTGAGTGAGTCACTAATTTTCACACACTGGACCTTTAAATCGATACTCTTTTCAGTCTGGACTGTGTGCTGTGCTTCACTCACTTCATAAAATTGGCCATGTTTCTTCTGCAAGACTCCGATGGACGGTCCTTTTCCAGCGAACGCGTCGCCACCTGCAGGACAAAGAAATAAGAACTCAGATATCCAGTTTTAGCACCATTCACTTTGGCCCAAAATACAGCGATTTTACTGCGATTCCCTCAACTTGAGTTTGAGATAATGTACGCATCACTGTATCGAGCTAAGACAAGAACAATACAGACTTTTTTTGAGCTTGATTACCTCTAAAATGAAGTCCACCAATCGTTTACTGGGTCGGTGAAGCAGCTGCTGGAAACGCACGCTGTGGATTTCCCCTTCCAGAGCGTCGCGGACAGCGTTACAAACACACAGCTTCTGGCAAAACTCGTCCAGCCCAGTCTCCCTGCACAGAAGTAGAGGTAAAGGGCTTCATTTATCCTGCATTTTAATTGTTATTAACAAAGCTAATAACTGGGTGTTTATCACAGTACTGTCGAACAATGGTTGGTTTGATGGGCTTCAAACTTGACAGGTGACTTGGTTATGGACTGGACTGTGGACTCACCCTTGCTGGACCTTGTATAGGAATTCCCTGAGCACAGATCTCCTGAAGTTGTTTGGCAAACTGTGGGTCACATTGTCTCTGATGAAGGCTTCAATGACAGCCTGTAAGAGTGGACATGGAAATACTGCACATGACAAATCACTTCACTTGATTAATTTCCTTATAAACTTTTAAAACTCCATATTACATGACAGCAGGTGTGTGTGTACCTGGTATTACTTATGTTATGGGGACCTAAATATGTTTACACAGTCACACTATTGGGACTTGTCTTCCTTATGGGGACAAAAATGAAGTCCTCGTAACTTAAATTATTACATTTTAAGGTACAGATATGTTGTGTGGTTAAGTTGAGGTTAGAGTAAGTCTCCACGAAATGAATGTAACTCAATGTAATGTCCTCTGAAGTCAAGGAAAACAGACTGTGTGTGTCTGACCTGATAGTTGTTTGCTCTGATCAGGCTGTTGATCTGATCGTATGGTGTGGTTTGAGAGTCAGACGGGTCACAGTCTCCGGTCAGAGCTTTGCAGGCGTTCCAGTATCCGGCCAATCGCTTCTCATCCAGATGGACGTGAACAGTCAAGTCCAGCTAAAAGAAATAAGAAGATGCAGGTATATTTGAGATATGGACCATTTTTTATATTATATGCATAAATGAAAAAATGTTTTGTTAATCCATTTTCTATGTAATCTTAACAATTTTTTTATTTTTATTTATATATAAAAATATCGTTGTTCGTACTGCATAATATTTTTTTGTTCTATTTATCATTTTTACTATCAATATTTTTCTGTTCCTGCTTGAAAAAAAAAAAAAAGTAAAAAATTATTTAAGTTAGACAAAAATTATTTCATCCTTCGTTCTTCCATGTGTTACCAGTTTGTATTACTTCTTTACTGTAAAATGTCTGTAATGTGTATACATGGAATACACCGACCATTTATTATTAATGTGGTCGCCTTTTAAGGACGTCATGCGTGTCAGATTAAATACTGTGTTTTAAAGTGCACAGAAAGTTATTATTCGGTGAATTAAAAAACACAAATCTGGACATGGCGATGTCCAAACAACAGTAAACATCATGTCTACCTTCTTCAGCAGCTCCTTTGTCTGTCTGAAGTGACCCTTCGCTTTCTGGAAGGCTGACTGGTCTGTGCATCCTCGCTGGAAGAAAATACCTCCCAAGTCATAATGCACCTGAAACACAACATTTAAATCAATCAATCATATTCACTCTACGTTTTTCTACATAAATATTTCGTTTACTCGTTGCGATACATGAAACCGCGTCGTCCTCTGACCTGGCAGTGCAGCTCATCAGCACTGATGCAGAGCCCCGCGGTCGAGGACTCGGTCTCTCCGTTTGCGGCAGTGTCAGCAGCCAGCAGGTCCAGAGTCCTCAGTGTGTGGACGTAGAAGTCCTTCTTCAGCCGCAGAGCTCCTTCCAGGACGCTGATCGAGTCGGCCGCCTGCTCCTTCAGCTGAATGATGGTTAAAGACGAGATTAAGTCTCACTTAACGTGCTCCAGCTTTTCTGTACAAGTGAACTGTTACTTGAAAAGGTGATGTAATGAAGGGCTTCCAAAGAGTGGGTCAAGACCCACAGACAAGTCACAGGAGAATGTTTTTGAGACTCCAAACAAATTTGCTGAATTTTACCAAAGTTTCAATTAAGATCAGGGCTGCAGCTAACTTTCTGATTATTTTCATCAGTGATTAATCTGTTGATAATTTTCTCGATAAATGGAGTACTTGTTTTGTCCCAAATTGTTTCCCAAACCTCAAAACAATTATTTTTTCCACCAACAAAAATTATTCTGTTTTATTGATTTCTTTGTTATATGGAGCAAATGAATCAGAAAATATTCATATTTAATAAGCTGAAAAGTAGTTTCAATTAATAAAAAAATTCAATGGATCTTTGGAGCCCTGATTAAGATTTGTGTGTATATAGTTAAAATCACATGCAAAAATTAAGTTTTAATTGATTTACCAAACATCTCCTAGAAATAATTATAAACAAAGGGTTACAGATATGCACAGTTTAATCTTATCACCATTTATATTGTGATTCGGGTCACGGAAGTTTACCATCTTTAAAAAGTGAGTCAGCTTACAGAAAGTCTGAGAAACATATAAATGTTTATTACTATTAGCTATGGTTTGCAAAAGTATATTTCATGACGGTCTTTTAAAAGATTTCCAATAAACAAATAAATGTAAAAATAGCAAGCGTGAACTCACCACAGCAAGAATGTTTTCGGTCATTTCTTTCTCCTGTTGCACGACACTCAACCTAGTTCAATACAGAACAATAAAAAAACCTTAAGGGTAAAAGTATGTAAGAATCCAAAAAGAAACTATTCGGACACAAACATATTTAATCCAAGGGAATATTCCACATGCAAAAAAATTAAAAATTACTCTTTTTAAGTCTCAAAACCAGCAACTTGTCAATTTTTAAAATGGGAAGTTTGCAGACGTCACCTGTAACCAGGCAACTATTGGATGGCAGCAACTGTCAGTGACATGGGTAACAATATTTAATTGTCAACAATTTACAAAATCAACATAATTTTCCATAGAAGAAGATGTGAAACTAGTGAAAGAGACCATCAACTACTCAGGAAAATGTTTACTTTTGTTATAAATCCTGTGAGGAACAAGATGGTGGCTAAATGACTTTGGGATGACTCCCTCCAGGAAATTGAATTTCCAGTAGCATATAGTGAAAAAAAAAGAATATAAGACAAACAATAGACTCATATCTAAATATATAAAGTAAACAGTAAAACGTGTTACAGCTTGTATAAAAATCATAATGTGAGAACGTACATGTTCATCTGGTGAGGTCCTGGTTTGGTCTGTTTCTCTGGAAAGCTGCTCAGCACAATGGTTCTGATGGCCCTTTGAGAAGGTTCAGGGAAAAAAATCAAACACTTCACATTCTCTTCATGCAGTTAGTAGCAGTGAACTGTATGGAATAATTACAAAACAAGTCAACAAAAGTAAAATAAGTCTGAAATACAACAATACAGGATGAAAGAATTGTGATTTAACCCTTGACCTAGTGAAAACCAGTTTGTCTTTTCTCTCTCACCAGCGGTTGTAGATGATAACAGCCATGGCGGTGGTTGGAGGCAGAGTGGAGAGATCCAGGTCCACGTGTTTCACCCCAGGTGGAACTTTGCTCACACACAGGAGCTCATTCAGCAACATGTTTAAAACTGGAATGGTCAAACTGCAGGAAACAGGAAAAAGGAGTTCATGACGCACAAAAACATCAGAGTAAGAGTGTTTTCAGGAGAAGCATTTTTTTTTTGTGAAAGAATTAAGAAAGAAGCACCAAATACCGACCCTTTCTCTAACACGTCCAGGTCCCACTTCATGTGCGCGGCTACTTTCAGCGCCAACAGCTTAAGAGTGCGGTTCCTGCGATTATCTGCTGGAGGCTGCACTTGATTCTGCTCATTCACCGAAGGCTTCGACGCCTGCTCCAGGAACTGGATGATCAGCTGCAGCGGTAACGGGTCTGTGGGGCGAGATTATACACTGAGCCTCAAGTACTAGAATTTTGAACTACACAATTCGGGAGGGCATGATACCACTTTTTTGTGTGTCCAATACCGATACGATATCACAAACTTCAGTATCTACTGATACCGATATTAGCCGGATGGTCATTTTAGACCATTTATGAACTATGAAGCTGTTAACACTGTGTACCAAATATTGTTCTCCCAAAAAGAAGAAATAAACAGTCCAAACATGACTCGGCTAAAACACTTTTGCTGATTTTTACTTACATTTTTACAGTCTGTCCATAGTTAAGGATTTTTAGGATTGTGTTGGATTTTATATTTATATCTGTTCAGTAACCCATCCAGTGATTTTTCTGACCAATGCTGATGCTCAACCCTTATACACAATTAGCAAATTGCAGTCTGACATTTATTTGCTCCCCTTTTGAATTGGATTTAACACTATAGTGTGTAACTTTTCCCATGTTTTCATTCGGAGCCACTCTGGAGGAAAACTCAGTGGTGTGAGAACAAATTAATAAATAATAATCTGCAAATACCAGGCCAATAAATCGTCTCAGCCGAGGGACAGAATAAAAGAAGGTGGGTAAGTGGGAGATGACCTGGGTTTGACTTGCACAGGTGTTTCTCCAGCAGGCTTCCATCCAGCAGGAACTCAAACCAGGAAGTCTGAAGAGGCGTGCTGGGTCGACCAGTGGCCACAGCAGCCACACGGTCGGCTGCCTCAGCACTCATCCTCCCCTGGAGAACAGGGAAGACAGATTACGTAAGTTTTATAATCTCTGTATTATTTCAATGAACATCTGTCTGTCTGTTCACCACTTAGATAATGTTTAATGAGACGCTTCAGCCCCATCTCAGAAATTCTTCTTTTTGTTCTGATAAGTTCCGGCAGGCTGTGAACTAAGAAGTGCAGTGCTGCCCTCCACAGCTGCCTTTGATCTGTATGCAGACTGTTAAAAGAACACGCTAGTGTGTTATACAGTCTCACCTTTGACTTTGGAGAAGAAACGCAGGGGAAGTCTGTCTGTTTGACTGTTAATCGCTTATCTGTCAAAACGGGTCGCTTGACATCAAACTTGGCTGGTGAGCAACTAAGGGCACCAGTGTGCGTGTGCAGTGCTGACTTTGATGTTGTTTGGATAAGAAATGAAAGACATTTAATCTCTAAGAAAGATCCACTTCTGCATGTCTAAAGACAGTCCTGCCAAGAGACAGAGAGGATACTTAACATGCCATGCACGTGATGCTGTCACTTAAAGCCAGAGATGCCAGTTTTAATTTGGATTAAAGTCAAGGTTAGTGCCTGTAATATTTCAGCAGAAGGTTATTAAATCATAATGAGCAGCATAAACAGCAGCACTGTTGAGGCTGTAGAAACTGTGGGGTCACACAGTGGTGTTCACACCACGTCATAGTTATTTTAGGTTTAGAATTAACACATTAAAATGACACAATAATACAACTGAATAACAAAAACACTCTTAAAAATCACTATTACATTTTTAATTAATTACACTTATTAACTTGTCCTTTTAATTTATTTTACAACAAAAAAAATGAATTATGTAAGGGTCACAATGTCAACATACACCAATTTCTTTACACATTTCTTTACTAATCACAATAATAAAGATGAAATATAACCATTATATTAATAATAATCATTGATAAATACATAGACTCACATGGATAATGGAGTACGTTCATTGCTTAAATGTTCAAATATTTTGAGACTTTAAGTATTAAGAATAAATTAATCATAAAAAATCATGCATGACTAATATGAACTTCATAATAACTACCATTAACAAAAAAGAAATATTTTCTGATGTGTTGTTAAAAGTGGTGCCGACTGGGCGGGGATATAATCTTCGCCCCATCAGAATAGCTAAATCACGGCGGTCCGGTCAGCCACGGGGAATAAATCGAACACCCCCTCCCCACTCGTTCTCTGTTGTTTTGATGCTAACACGGTTTAAGCTAATATTTCTGCTAACTGGCCAAACTGTACAACCTGGCCCACTCACACGGTGACGGGTTATCTTACCTTAACAGGCCAAAATTAAAAATCAGACGATGAAAGTGATAAATCTGGACAAAAATATCAAAATAAAGTGCCGGAACAGCCACACGGACTGCTTAGTTCTCACATAATTCATTCTGCGCTTTGCCATCTCTCCGCCGCACTTCCGGTTCCTCTGCGTCACCAGCGGGGAAACTCAATGCGTCACATTTGCGCATATTTATACTCTGTGGGTCAAAACATTTTTTAAAAGAAGAGATAATACATCAGAAACTTGACATCAAATGCCTTAGTGTTTGATTTGGTTAAATTCTATGTTTCATATAATCCAAAGAATAAAAAATTTAAATTGTGTACACTATATCAATGAGTTGGAAAAGCCAATTGATCCACATTAGAACCCGTTAAACTTTGAACTTTAAGTATAAAACAATTTTAATACTGGAGAATAAAATAAAACTGGGACTACTGTCAAACCGTTTATGACCTGATAAATTAAACATTTCCAGAATAAACACTTCAAGATAATCAATGTAATTACTGATCTGTCCCTCCATTTTCATTTATAGTTGTCTTTATTTCACTGTTTATCTAGTTTTATTCTACAATTTGTAACGTGACAACCTAGAAAAATTTGCAAGAAATCAAGAGACATTTTATATTAAAATAGTCAAAGCAGTACATGCTGTACAATTTCAAAAACTATAGAAAAATACTCACCTTGGACAAATATCAACTGACACACAGACACACACAGACATTTGATTTCCATCAGTAATTTAATAAAACCTAAAATTTATTACATGGCCTTTTGGAATAGGAACAGTTACTGGTGAGACAATAGCACCAGTACAAACTGATGAATACTTCAAGTAACAGCCAGGTTGTGAGAAATGACGACGGGAACAGTCTTGAGAGTGAAACATGTCGGTTCCTTCCTCTGAACATAAGGCATCCAGACACAGAGCAGACGAGGAGCTTCATAACTGACCACCACTAACAGATACAGTATCACTGCTATTGTTGCAGGTAAACGAACTGGCCACACACCATGTGATATAACATCTTTTCTGCATCTTTCAATGTCAAAGGTTTGTCATTTATTTAAAATGTATTCACTGGCTGAAAACTAGACTCCAGGAATAATTTTATTTCTGACCTCAGATGCTCAGAAGACAGAGTTCTGCTCTTACATGAAAACTTCCCTTTCTTCTTTTTTTTTCTTTTTACAGAACACATTAAGTCAAAGCTAAGGTTATTAAAAAGCAGCAGTGGGTTAAGGACACGGAGTATACACATGTCATGAATGAGTATTTGTAGAGGAAAAAAAAAAAATAAAGGCAAGGAGTGAAGAAACACAGCTGTGATAAACACTTAACGTCATTTACGTCTTAATTAGCATTTAGTCTTCATGTTAGCCTTATATTAATACATGATAAATCATATAGTGATCCGAATGTCATCACATTTTCATAAGCAGGACCTAATTATGCTGAGGTCAACATGGTTTACCTTTTTCTATTGAGGCATGAGTATCTGAAAGTCATGAGACATTTAAGACAAAATAGCAGTAAAATCTAATTGACAGTCCTAAAAAATGTTAAGTCTAAGCTAAATTTGTTCTCTCCTGATAGCAAAAGAAGCTGGAAAGAGCATAGAAATAAGTCAGTAACCACAGCTGCTCTCAGCCTTTGTTCTTGGGCACTCGGATCTCACTTATGAACTTCCATTGTCATCGACTCGTTGGCAGTGACAGTAACACACAGCTTATTAAAAAAAAAAAACCAACTAAAACATAGTCAAGTGATTAACATGGCACATTCCAATCTTCAACTGTGTCCATTTAACTTTAAAAACAAACAACAGCCACAGACAACAGAAGGACCCTCACCATCTCGGTCCAAACAGGTGCAGAGAGACACGCTGCCGTCCACTGTGTTAAGAGTGTGGACGTGGTGTAAGACAGTGCAGAGGGAAAGAGTCAGGCTCAGTGAAGCGTCAGCAGGGAGGAAGGGGCCGAGCTGCTGTCAGTACTGGAAAGAGATGACAGAGTTCACTTTGTACACGTGGTATGAGCGGTTCCAGAAAACTCTGGTGAAGTAGTTGGTGTACGGCGAGTAGTTCATCTTTATTTCATGGCAGAATCGGCCGTGCTTGGAGAAGGAATAGACCTGTCCTCTGTCATAGACAACCTGAGGGGGCGAAAAAGAGGGATAGAGAACATTAATTTCCTGTTACGTGTAAAAAAAATTTTATAAACTCATCTCACAAACAACACTTTGCAAGAATAAAAAGCAAGATCTGGTGAAAAACTACTTAAAAAAGGTCCAGTACGTAACATTTTGGTGAAATTATTTTCAATTTTGTCAAAAACTGTTAAGTAAATAATTACACTCAATTAGGAGTGTACATACTGTGACTGTGAATTGTTGTTTTCATTATCCCAGAAGAAGCCGAGTCGGCTCGATGGAAGACACCACCTTGGAAAACCAGGTTTTTATAGTAGCCCATAATGGACAAACTAAACATCTTTTGACTTTTGATGCTAACTGAAGACTATATCGGTTCTCCAACACTCTTGAGAGGCAAGAGTGAGGTGGTGAAGGATATTCAGCTGCAAAATACAACTTCACCAATAAATTTGGTGAGCAAAACCTGTGACCCATGGAAGAAATTATATTTTGGAGCACATCGACGTTTTTTTTTTTAAACATTGTAAGATTGACCGCCAGCCTTAGCGACACTATTTATGACCATCTTTCTATTTTTGGTGTCTTTGCTTACATTGTTTTTGTATATACTAAATGCTAGGTTTAAGACCTAAAATATTGTGTAATATTGTGTTTATGTAATAATAAGACAATTGCACTCACAGTATATGCATGTCAAGTATTACTTGTAGGATATTGTTCCCCGTATGCGACGATGTAATAACTATTTTTCACATTGGTAATTTTCCAAAAAATGAATCAAATGTAAGGCAAACATTCCTGAAATTACTCTGCATTCAAAGCTATACACTTTTAAAACATACTAAATATGAAGTTTTAAGGTGTTTATGTCCTCATATACAGTATTTTTCATCGTCTTTGTTAGTAAATAAAATCATCTCACGTGTCCATTGGAGACGTCGAGCAGGTCTTTGATGCTACAGCCCTTCAGCTCAGTACAAATTGACTCCTCGATGATCACGTAGTTTGTCTTCTGAGACGTCAGAATCTTGTAGACTTCCTCTGCAGATCTCATTGCATACACCTGATACGTCTACAGGGAGAGAAACAGAGAGAGAGGAAACAGAGGCTGAAAATTCAATATTTGCTTAGGAACTCATTCATAAATAGAATCAGGACAAAACAGACTACAATAAGCATCACTGTATCATGAAAAACTGTCTGTTCCCGGAACAATGACATCAATATTTTCCCATAACATGTATTGTGATTTTGTTGCTTGTTTTCCTTTTTGACATTAGTCTCATTCTCCTAACAGCCTCCACCAGTTTCTCATCTGTGTCCCCGTCACTCACATCTTCACTGCGCCTCAGCAGGTTGATGTCAGAATACAGCGGTAAACTGGTCACAGCTGAACCCGAGCACAGCTTCACTGTCCCCAACAGCTGCAGGCTTCCAGCAAACACGGCTCCCCCTGGAGTCTGTGACCTGGAAGAGCAGGGGACGCTGTGAGTTTTGAGTTCACACAGGCCTTTAAAACATCTGTGTACAGACACAATCTGACATCACACACCTGATCCAGCTGATCAGCTCCACTGTGTCCGCGTCGTAGAACTCCTGCAGATCAGACAGTTCAGCTAAGACCCGAGGACAGTACTGTGAGACAGAGAGCAGCGTGCGCAGACACACACACACACACACACAGTGTGTGGATATTATAAATCAGATTTGTTCATTGTCTGAGCATTTAAAAGGTAAAGAGCTGAAAATCTCACCTCTCTCCATAAACTGAAACCAATGATGGTGGGAATGGCTGTACTCAGAGTCAAAGACTGCAAATTTAAATAAAAACAACAATAAATAGTAGAAGAAAAACATAGAAAGATCAATTATTAATGATCTTTCTAAAATCTATCATGGTGATACAGTGAAGTCAACAACAAGTCAGCAATTACAGAAATATTCAGCTCTTTTTGATCTGAATTTGGAGAAATAGAAGAGAGTATTCACCAATAAATGATTTAAATTTTTATAGCTGAAAGAGAAAAATGTTTGTTATAGAGTGTGAGAGGCCACTCACCAGAACCACAGGGTGAACAGACTTCAGTTTGAGCCACCTGAACACGGTCATCCAGAGATTTGGTGAACAAACACCGAAGGCTGTGAACATGCAGACATACGGTGTCCATAAATACTTCATCCTGCAAAAAGACAGAACAAAAATCAACATCTCAGTGTGTCATAAACACTGAGGAAATGACTCGTGCTTCATTTTAATACAAGAATGTGTTAGAGATGTGACTTACCCATCAAAGAGCAGTGTCAAGCCTCCAAAAATCAACGTGTGAATAACATGATAGACGACCTCGGGCTGCTCTCCTATTCGTCCATCATCAAGTCTGTGGCTGGTTTTCATTGGCTGACCACTGAAAAGAAGAGATATTACTTCAGTATCATAATATCAAGGCTTCGACAACCAGGATAAATCTTTATCGAATGTTATCTGTCAAATATTATTGAACAAAGTAGGACTGAATTATCTGTTAATTCATGTTTTTGTACAATGTCTGACCTGAGTCTTCTGTAAATGGTCTGCAGAGTGGACAGCAGGCAGACAGTCAGCACCAGGAAGTAAAAGGGTAGGACAGAGGCCTGTGTCAGTCTCAGGAATAAATCCTCTCCAGGTCTTTGGAAACTCTCTTGGCACAGGAGGAGGTTGGTGACAAAGTCACTGACACAGAAGAATAAAACATGTTCGTTTACATTAAATAACACGATATAAAAATAGGTCATTGAATAGTATGAATACAGTTTAAAAACATATATATATAATAAAATAATAAAACAAAATTCCAGAGTGTATTATAACAAGATACTTGACTGATAGTGTTGTAACTTACGTTGTTGTGTTGAGCCCAAATTTCACTTCCAGGAACTTCAATATGAAGTCGCCATCATTTACAGGCAAAAGTTTCTGTAAATGAAAACACTGGTTATCATTTAAACCAGCCACCACTGAACGATTTTTTACTTCTATCAAAATGGAAAAGTGTGCCAAAGCTCACAGTGTTACCTTGACCAAGTAACTGAAAGTGATTCCTGTGGAGAAGACCAGGTGGAAATGCAGGAAGAGCTTCATCACTCTGGCTACAAAAGGGCCCATTTTCATCCTTTGCTGAGAACAGAAAAAAACACAAAAGGAAAAACTAAAAATATTAACAAGTAAAAGAAAAAAAAGAAAGAGAGAAAGAGGAAGAGAGAGAGTTGCTATCTCTACCTGGAAGTACCTCGCGAGTACAGAGCCAATCAGGAGGCTGAGCAGCGGCGAGCTGAGCAGGGCTGGGTTCTGGAACTGGAACAAGTAGGCCAGGAACAGAGAGCTCAGGTAAACTTTGTGGATGTCGGCCATCTTTATGTGTCCGAGATAAAAGAATGGAGGAGAAAAAGAGAGGAGAAACAGAAGAGGAACATTATGAGCATGCAGAAGTGAAAAACACTGCATAAACTGGGGGTTTATGCAACCGAGTATTAGGGGCAACCTCATTCTCAGTTACACTAAAAGGAAATATAACATAAAAAAATGTTTTTATTTTATATGAATGACTACAAAGAGGAATATAACAATTTTATGTACAATTGGTCATACTTCACGCATGTGCAGAACAAATAGGGTTTCTGGTACAAACTGGGGAGAGACAGTCCTATCAGGCTTCTTTTCCTTTTTTTTGGGGCCAGGGCTGAGTTACCTTGCGCGAGGGCACCAGGTCAAAGGAGTCGAGCAGGAAAAGACAGAGGCCTTGGATGAAGAGCACATAATGGCTGTGTTCCCACACCAGCAGGAAGGTGAATGTGGTGGCACTCATGGTAAGATAGCAGAACATCTGCAGACATACACAAATTATCTGTGCGTGTACATGTAGAAGCACAGTTTCATGATTCTGAAGTAAATTAACTAATAGAAATAAGTATCATGGAGCAGCTAACCTCAGTGGCAGAGCAGATATTGTTACTCAGGAATCCAGTCAAAGCTGCCACCTGACACGCAAAGTACGGCAGAGCCCAGTTTTCCCTCAGAGGAATAGCATGATCCATTTTGGTGGTGTCTGGTCTGTGGCAGAAAACAAAAGAACAATAAAAGACACAGTAAGGCAGTTGTAAGAGCTATTTCTTTGTTATGGTATTTAGTTATTGCTGCAAACAATCCATGTGGTTGTGCGGTAGCCATTTCATTTTAAATTACACCACTATTTCCACATACTTCAACAGATTTTTTCTCATTGGAATATTTCATGTACTCACTGTCTACCACTTTATCTTGTACATGACCATTCACTCTTAACATTCATACCTATTCTAAAGAGTCCTATTAACCTCTGCATGTTATTGGATTGTGGGAGAAAACACACACGGGGGGGACATTCAAACTCCACATAGAACCAGGATTCAAAACGACAACCTTCTTGATCTGAGGCAACCGTGCTAACCACTAGACTACCTGGAGTACTTTCCCAAAATATTCAATGTTTTTTGCAAATATACTCCCTCTTATAATTGAAAACAAAGTTTCAGTTTCTTACACATACTTGAGTTTTTGTTACTGGATACGATTGTTTTGGCCACAGTGTGGGCATCAAGTTAAGTTATCTATGAAAGATGACTGGCAAGGGACCAGAATGGACCTGGGTGGGCCTACGGTGGTTTTACCAGAGTGAGAGACGTAGACTCCTTTGCCCTTCTTTGGACAATAAAACCACACAAAATGTACAAACAAAACCAAATAAGTTGGAACTTTATTTGGTTTTATTGTTTCACTACAGCAATAATGAAGCAGGAAGTCCAGATATCACTCAGGAGGGAATTTTTATGCTTCATTAGTTGATTTTTAAGCATACGTGTCCCTTTTACAGCTGTGTGACAATGCTCTATACGTTTTACTTTCACAGGAATAAGAGAAGACTAAATTCCTCTCACCTGTCAATCACGTACCAGGCCACAGCTAACATGCCGGCAACCCAAGTCCCGCTCATCACCCAGCTGCACACAAACAGGGCAGTGACGTAAACCGCCTGCAGCCCGAAAACCGCTCCGATGTAGAAGTAGATTGGCTCGACAAAGTCCTAAAGGCACAAAGACAGCAATGGTGTCATTGCAGCTGAGGAAAATAATTCATAAGCTACTTGAATTAAAGTCAGACAATGGAACGCTTCCACTAAGAGGTCATGTTATTGTTAACATCCAAGCCTGTCCAGACTCAGAATATATGCAATGTAGATCATGAAGGAATTTCAATCTTTAAGAAGATACACTGGAAAAACGCTTACAGTGTTTGTGTTGTTGTGTTAGCAGACATTAGGTCAGAGTGATAATTTAATGACAATAAATATCAAAATATCACTTTCTTCAATCCTAATGTGACAGCGGTCATAATGTCATAATATTTCTGTGTTTAACAATTTTTTTGTGGCCGTCTACTCATAAAAAAAGCCCAAATTTTACAGTACCGTTTACGATACCGACCTTTTTGGCCATGACATTGGACAGTTGGCAAGGCTCTGACTGACTCCGGAATATTAACTTCCACAATTATCGTCGTCACTGACAAAAACAGACATGAATCTTCACCATGTAATAAAAATGTGGTCAGAACTGACCTGACTCCCTGTGACTCTGTACAAAAAGCTTGCCATGAGCTCTGGATACAGAGACAGACGTTCCACTGCATTGATGGTCTGACCTGAAATAGTCCTGTTATCTACCATCAGCTCATAAAACCCTGGAGAAAACAAAACACACAGAAAGACATGCAATCACAGCAAAACAGCCATAGCACTTATTCATCGATTCACAAGTGTACCTTTCTCAAAGGACGGCGCTGCCAGCATGTGTTTATAATAGTAGTAATAGAGCCCACTGCCTGCTTGGAAGGTGAGTTCACGTTCCAGCTCCTGAGGCATATCAAAGTTCATTTTCTTTAAAATGGTGTGATGTAAGTAGGAAATGCAACTGTAAAGCGAGCAGAGAAAATTCACACACCTGTCTAGCTGAAAACCAGAACTTCCTGTCATGGTATGTTGAGAGATAAACGGCGTAAAGCATGCCACAGGCAACTGCCGCCAAACATCCGAAGAACACCCTCAACAGACGCTGCAGGAAACCGGCTGAGGAGCAGAAATACCCCCGTCAACATCACATAACACAATACCCGTTAGTATTAGTGACCATTTAAAACATGCTTCGAGCATTTAATGCGATATTTACAGTTTTGGGATCACACCATTTTATTTTTATTTCTTTATTTCTTTAGCCAATACGTTGCACGATTCCATGATTTTTACCAGTATTAGCTCAAAACCGAGTGCCATCCAAAGTAAAATGGATCATTCACCTATTTAATTTGTGAAATAGGTGATTTAAAAATGACTCTGTACAATTGTGCTAATAAATGGCTGAAAACTAGACAAATAAGATGCTACTATAAACTAATGCTGTAAAATATATTTAATCAATTTCTAAATGGCCAACTATTCTGGTAATCCATATGGATTTGAGTGTATTTTTTTGTAATGAAAACAAGTTTTCTGCTTTTTCAGCTTCTTAAATATAAATATTCTCTGGTTTATTTGCTCCATTTAACTAAAGGAAAATCATTAAAAGTGATTAATTTTGGTTTGTGGATATACATTACATTTGAGAACATCATTATTTCAAGGTTTGATGAACACAGATCAACATTTTCTTACATTTTATAGACAAAACAAGTACTTGAGTAATTGAGAAAATAATCAACAGGTTAAGTAATTAGAAAAAGCATTGTTAGTTGCAGCCCTAAATTAATCACCAACTATTTTGATGATCCATTCCCGTTTCAGTGTTTTGGTTTTGTAATTAAATCTAGTTCTCTGCATTTATCATCTTCTTATATGTCCACAAATGTATAAATACAGTTCACATTTTAACAAATCAAATACTTTAAGTTTTAAATTGAATTAAGTCAGGAAAACAACAAGGTTGCGTATCTTTATATACATTACAGAAACCAGTATAGAGGATTCAATAAAGTGCATGAGGGTATTTACTCTGAATTATCTCTCAGGATTATAATTTAATGCAGCTTGTGGGGAGTCCTTGGCTTAGAGACAAAATGGGTGATATTTACTGACAAATACTGTAACTACATGAGCTCAACTCACAGGAAGTAGAAGTAGTTTTGGGTCTTTGGACAACCTTTTCAGGTTTAGTTGATTCCTCTTCTTTATGTTCACCTCCATCTTTCTGCTCCAGGTCATCACCTGCTCCACCGCTGGACTCACTCACACCTGTCCAGGTGTCACCACAGACAAAGCAGTGTCCGAGCAGAGCAGACACATGAGTATTTACAACAGACAAGACAACACTTTACTCTGGAAAACATGTCTGGACTTAATATAGCTGAGTTAGCGAGCTACTAAAAAGGAACTCGGCTCACTCTGAGTCTGCAGCTCCGGCTCGTTTTGACGATTCCCTCCTCCTTCGTCACCCGGTCCCTCCAGAGTCTCTGTTTTCCGACATCTTACCTCAGTCATGACGAGATGAAGTTAGTACGAGCGGAGAAGAGTCATCAGGAGTGTCCACACAGCAGCATGCTAGCTAACTAGCTGTTAGCTATCCACAGAGAGGTGGTGTCAACCAGTGCTCGTCTTCAGCGGCGCGAGTCGACCCGGGCAGGTGGAGGCAGGCCAAGCCGGGCTTACAAGCTCGTCTACTTTTGGTTGACTTTTCCCAGCATGAGTCCATAAACGTAATACCGGCGCGGTGGCTGAATGAGTTTAGTTCAGGTCAGCTTGATTGTGTAGCTGGAGGAGTGGCCGGAACATGGCGGAAACTGCCGAAGGTACCGCGGTCAAATTTGTTTTCACGAGATCAGCGCTTCTTTTAGGGACCGTCAATAAAATTCCGCTTAAATGACACAAAGCGTTTTTCTTTTTCGGAAAAAATAGACTACACTAACACGCATTATTTTGTGATCAGCTTATATTCAAATATTTTATGGACAAAACAAGCAGGGACCGTCAATATTTTTCCGTTTAAATGGCGCAAAACTTTTTTTTTTTTTAGAAATATTGGGCTATGATAATACAGATACTTTTGTGAACACCTTATATTCAAATAAAATCTGATTTTCATATAGATACAGTATTTGTAATATTATAGCAGAAAAGTAGAGAGTACTCAGCTAAGGGCACTTAGTTTTCAACAGTGTTAATACAAATCAAGATCAGAATTTATATCAAATTACACAGTAACAAAAACAAATACGAGGCTTTGTTTCGAAGCAATACTGTCATTTCTACTGATTAACTGACAAAAAAACATCCTCCCATCTCACAAGGTTAATAACTGTTTTTTGCTTTGTTTAATATCCTGAACCCAGATGTGTCCAAAGCACCAACAAATTCAAATAATTCACAGAAATTTGTAAACCTAGTTTATTATCTATTATTCCGGATGATGCTTAATAAACAAACTGAATAAATTCTTCTAATAGTCATGTAACCTTGTGTATTTTCTTAGATTACCTTGTTTACTTAGTATATAGATGCATATTAAGAGATAGTGCTTGTATGTCTTGGTGACCCTTAGAGAGAGAAGAAAAAATAATGTACAATAATGTTAAATAATGTCTGCACCATCCTGACGTGCCACTAGACTGCACTATGATTGTACCCATATATTGGTTTGTAAAATAATTTTGCATACACAGTAGAACAACTACAGCCACTTCTGGACTAACAGATGTATTGGGACAGTTTTAAACCATTTATCCTTTATATGAACATATTGTATGTCGCACCTGATAATAAAAAAGGTACAAAACCTCATAAGATGACTGAAAAATAGGCAAACTTGTCCGATGTGGGAAAGCAGTTTAATCCGGCATAAGAGATTGTCACTGCTGCATGCAGAGTGTACACTTAATTTACATCAACAACAGTAAAATCATATTTTTAAAAACATTTAAACCAGCGTAAACAGCCGAAGTGAACACCAGGCACAAATAGTACATTAAAACACTGCTTTTTTTTTTTCTTTTGTCTTTTAGAATCTGTTCCCAAACCTTAAAACTGGAGAAAAAAGACTTTAACATGTATATATGAAGTATAAAACATACAGTATCTTTACTCTGTAAGAACACTGACTGATGTTTAGGAGGTGTCTCTCCATGTTATTTAAAACATTTCAGTAAAGTCCTTGGAAAACTTGGAAAACTAAACTTGGAACCACTAGGTGCTTTGAATTTTCCATTTCAGAGGTTGAAAGATAAAAATGTGCAATTTCATTTTACTGTGCGACACCTTTACGATTCTTCTGTTGACGATTCCACTGAAACTTCAGATTCTTCCACAGTGACCTCTCCGGTGTTCGTCGTGTCTGAATAAAAATAACAGAATTTTAGAATGTGAGATTTTCAGTGGCAGAAGCGACAATGTCAGTGTCACGTGATCAGTACCTGTTGTAGTTTTGATCAGGCTTCCTGTTGCCCTTGTGTCTTCAACATCACACCTCTCCAGAATTATTCTCACTACTTTGGTCACCTGTGGGTGTCTGGCTGTGTTTATTAAGGGTTCGTCATCTGAGCTTGACAAGTCTGAAAATTAAGATTAATAAAAGTCAGAGTAAAAATAAAAAACACTGTATATCACACATATACCAAAATATTCTCTTCTTTTAAGCTTTCTGTTAATTTTTAAGCTTTCTGTTAGACTGAAAGCTGGCTCCACTCCCCTATTGTCTATTAGCGGAAAATCTGCCTTGTAAGATCAGGGCTTTGTTTTTTTTGACTTTCGCCATGGCAGAGCCGGTGAAAAAGCAGCAGAGAAATCCGTTGTTGGAGAAAGCGAGGAAGATGAAACGAATGGAGAGAATTAAAAAAAAAGAGAAGCATGCAAAACGGATGCTGACCAGCATGGACACGGCTCCACATCTTGTGTTCACCGGCTCTGAGGGGAAGTGTCAGCTGTGAGTTTTTACGACAGTGAGGATAAAGCGGTATAGACAATGGATGGATGTTAACAGTGGTGTCGTAAAAATGTGTACTCCAAAACTGTAGGGGCAGCACCTTAGAGAAAAAAGTGAAAAAGTCACCCGACTTGCTTTGAAATTGTTTCCCATGATCTGCACCTTTGCCTGACACGGGCATCTTTCTTGGCCTCCTGGAAGCTCTGTTCGTCTCTTTTGGCGGTGAAGCCTTTGTTTGTTTGTCTGTGTGCTTCTTCTTTTTCACGAGGTTGATCAGGGGTTCATCCTCCGAGCTTTCGTCGCTCACTCCTGTAAAATGACAGCCACAGCAACAAAGAGGATTCAATAACATTTTCATTCCACTGTACAGAGCTGTGGTAGCTGACGTCATCCAATTTCATCATGTGACACTCTGAATCAAAACGATATATCAGGCCAGATGTCAGGCAGCTTATCTCCTCATCAGTTTGGAGATAAGTTGGAGGAAAGGGGATTTTACCAGATCACCAAAAATGCCAAGGATGACAGAGATGGATCACTGCTATAAAACACACTCCTAGCAAGTGTAGAAGCCAGAGTAACAGGAAGCAGCAGGACTGCATTTATACAATTGTGACTTTTATTCTATTTGACAAAGTTGTATTTTAAGGTTCCCTTATTTTTCACCTGAACTGCCAACCGGGAAGCTGTGAATCTGGATGCCAACTTCAGTTATGTTACAGAGTCCAACTCTAATTCACTTAAATATCTTGTTTGTTTTACATGCTGTAATTACAATGTGCAAGTGTTCTTCAAATAGATTAAGGGAAAGTTTAATCAGAAGATGTAATGCTGCAGGTCTGGGATAATGAAAGTTCACTGTGGCTGTTTCCATATGAAATGCAAGACAGAGGTTATTTAAGGATCAGTTATATTCATTCTGTCAGGTTCTGTGATAGATAGCTCGATCTCTGTGGAATGAAAGTGCACAGTGAACTCTGACAGAACTGATTCTCTTCAGTTTTGCAGTTTTGCTGCCAGCATGGCAATGTGAACAGAGGTCCACAGCTCTATTTGTGACAAAAACATTTGGTGTTAAAACTTAAAGCTCAAGTTTACCTTGTGCCTTTCTTGAGGCACCACCTCTTTGTTCCCTCGTCTTCTTTGTGCCCTCCTTCAGTGTTTTTTTCTTTCTGGCCACGAGGTTCACCAAGGGCTCATCGTCATCCGAGCTGCTGTCTAAGGAAAAAAATCCAAGAGTTTTGGACTCAAACAATATAATTACTACAAAAAAGTCCATGAGGTCAGTCTGATAAAAGTTTTACCAACCTTTGCCTGCGAGTTTGGTTTTTGTTTTTTTGTTCGTTGAAGTGTTTTTCACACTCGCAGCCTTTGTGCTCTTTGTCTTGATTGTTGCCAGTGGTTCATCATCTGAAGTGTCACCTGAAGACTCTACATATTTAACTGAATCAAAAACACACAAATAGTTTTAAGAACATGTTTAGATGAGAAAAAAAGTTTCGGTCATGTTCAGAATTTCCACAGTTCACACCCACCCACTTTTCTTGCTGCACTCCTTTTGGATTTCATGACTGGACTTGATTTTCTCGGTGCTGCGACACATTCCCTCGTCTGACGTTTGGATCTATGTTTTTTGGCGACTTTGCTCAGAGGCTCGTCGTCCCAACTGTCCTCGTCAGCTGATGCTTCTGTTTGTAACAACATAAAATTGTCTGTTACAGAGAACAATGGGTTTCCATTAAGGCTGTAGGTTTAAAGAAAAGAAAAACTATTTTACCTTTTTTCTTTCTGTTACCAGATTTTTTTGGAGACACTGACAAAGGCTTCTTCACAGCTCTGGAAGGCTTTTTGGCAATCTTTATCAGAGGCTCATTATCAGAGCTGTCACCTGTGTTCAAATATGCAACAGTGGTTACAACTAATCAAAAATACAAAAGCAACAAGTCATAAAACAAATCTCTGAGGACACTGTGATGTAGCCACCTGTGTCATTCTTCGGTGAAACATTTGATCTTGAGAATGTGTTTTCTTTTTTCGCTGATTTCTCAGCAGATGCACGTTTTGTTTTCAATTTTATCAGCGGCTCGTCGTCTGAGGAGTCGTCAGAGTCTACAGCAAGAGCAGAGAAAATGTGAAAATGAAAAGCAGGGCAATAATCTGAAGCAGAATGCAAAAATTAGTCTTGCTCTTGGAGCAGCCTTCACAGTTTCCCTGAAAAACCTGCTCGTTTAACGCTTATGTGATAACTTTCACTGTTAGCCTGACCTAGTCTTAAATTAAAATCAAATTAATTTGCCCTCGCATAGTTTCAAGCAAGGCCACTGTCTTCTCACATCAGAACTTGTTTAAATCAGCTCTATCAAAATCCTTTTTACTTTCTTCAAAGGCATAATATATTTTATACTTTTATCAAGAAGTTCATCAATTGATCTTTGCTATTTAACCTATTTAAGGTAAACACAAGGAGAAAAAATAATTTCTCCCTCAGGCAGCAAAAGTTCCATACCACTCAATGATAACACTCCCCCCTCATACTCCCTTTTTTCTAGAAAAAAAACCCTGATAATTTGTCCCCTTTGCAAAGATTAAACTCATAAAAGACAATTTGCTTCTCAAGTCAAGCAAAATTTCTGTAAAAGAAGATCATACACAAGTTGCTTCTGCTGTTTCCTCACTTATTTTCACTAAAAAAAACTACTGCTGTTTGTTAATGTTTGTTTAAAAAATATATAAATATTTGACCTTTTTTCTTGGTATCCACAGATTTCTTTGGAGGCACTGAGAAACGCTTCTTTGCAACTTTGGAAGATGCTTTTGTGTTTTTCATCAGAGGCTTGTTGTCGGAGCTGTCGTCATTGTTCAAAACTGAAAAAGCCACAGAAACATTTAGCCTCCCTGGTGAGAATCATCATTAGACAATGTTTGCACCATCGCTGATATGTGGGGGGATGAAATTACCTGCTTTCCTTTTTGTCCCGTTAGACGATGTGTTCTCTTTCTTCACTGGTTTATTCGCTGCTGCTAAGTTTGTTTTCAGGTTGCTCAGTGGCTCATCATCAGAGGAGTGATTGGAGGCTTGAAAAGGACAAAAGGAGGAAATGCACATACAAATCTAAATTTTAGCACAATGTGAAGAGGACAAGATGTTTCCCTCATGGTTGACTCATTTAGAGTGTCTTTCCTCACCATTTGGCCTTTTCAGGAGTTTCGAAAGAGGTACAAATTCATCAGAGTTCGAGCTGTCCTTCCCTGATTATTCAGCAATATAATGAGATATCAGTAAATATTACATGATAAGTTTGCTCTGGGTAAGTTACCATAGAAAAAATTAAAAAATATATATATATTTTTCGCTGCTTTTCACATGCTGACTTAATTTTACTGTCAGTTTTATAGTACTCAGAGTGAAGAACTGTATACTTAGGCTTTGAAGAATTAAATATAATTTAATCTGTCAAGTATTTTCTTGATTAAGTGATTGGTTGTTTGGTCCAGAGAATATGAGACAATGTCGAAATTTTTATGATTAATTTGTTATATGGAACAAAGAAACCATTTCATATAATAAATATTTAGTTTATTAATATTACTGTTACTTAATATTATTTAATCAAAATTTTTAAATGATATATGTGTTATACGGAGTAAAGACCAGAACTTATACACATTTACAGTACAAAGGTGAAAAATCAGAGAACTTGTTTTAATTATGGGGGAAAAACAGTTGAACAATTCGCAGTTCCTCAAGCGATTTATCGAATGTCTTAAAAGTTGACCATTTATTTGGTAATTGATTAATGGTCGATTAGTCATTGCAGTCCTAAGGCTAACCTGTCAGTGTTCCAAAGCTAACAAAATTAATTAGTATTGAAACAATTACTAATTTATTAATGACAGCTAAATTTATTGTCAACTGTTTTGACGATCAATTAATTGTTTGGGGGTTTTGTCATTAAAAGACTTATTAAGTTTTCAGATTTTTCGGGTTATTGAATGTGAAAACGTTCTGGTCTCATTGCTCCATATAAGAAAGAAATCATGGTTTTGGTTTGTAGATAAAACAAGACATTTGAGAACATCGTCATTTCCAGGTTTGAAAAACACTGATTCAACATTTCCTGGCATTTAACGGACCAATTTATTATTTGATTAATCGAGTGAATAATCGACAGATTAATCGTTTATGAAAATAATCGTTATTGGCAGCCCTATTAACAATGAATTTACATCACAATCGTGTCTCCAAGCTCAACACTGCCTTCTGGCAACTTAGCTTTAGCTACAAATATTTAAAATAACACCATAAACTATGAAAATTATCATAATAATCTGAATTACCTGGAGAGCAAGGTGCCGCGTCAGAGGGCAGCTCGCCTGAGCTGACGTCCATTTTGTTTTCTTTATAAGATTTTGATCCAAAACCTATTTCTTCTTCTGCTGTTGTTGTCGTTAGCTTCGTCGTTAAGTTTAACGTTAGCCTAGTTTGCGCTTGACAGCGGGCTATTTCATAAACGTTACTACCACGCGAGCTGCTCCGCGAACCCTCATTCACGTTATCTCGTCAGGGAGTCAATAAAATAATTAAAAAAAAACAGCTCTTCGGTCTCAGGTGTGATGTGGTTTCGAGTAAGCGCCGTCTGGTTAAGTTTTCTCTTCCGTCTCGTTCTGTTGTTGGAGGAACGCGCCAGGGCGCGTGTTGATGACGTCTCACAACGTGATTGGCTTACCGATTTAAGTTTTTTTTAATAAACTTTATTTATTTTAAACAAACTGCTTTTACAAATTTTACTAAAACAAAATTAAAATATACAATAATGTAAAATTACAGGCTTTCGTATAATATTTTACAGATTCCAAGTGTTTTTTTTTAAAATACGTTCTTAAAATTATTTTTATTGAACACAGAAAAATACAAAATGTTATGCTTTAGAAGAGGACTTTATAGTTGAACATATACACTTACTCCTCTTCTATTGCTCTATCTTCAACATGAAGGTTGCTGGTGCCATTCCCAGCGGACATAGGGCAAGGGATGGGGTACAACCTGGACAATCCATCACATGGCCACACAACCATCCAATCTCACACTCGTGTCCGATCTGCCTAATCCCAAAATCTGCATGTTTTGAAGTGTGGGAAGAAAACTAAGGAACCCAGAGAAAACCCATGCACACACTGGAAAAACATGCAAACTCCATGTAGAAAGGCACTTTGTCCAAATGGATCGTGAACCCAGGCCTTCTTGCTGCAAATACAAGAGTGCTAACCACTATGCCAACCATGTGGCCCCTACCAAATAGATAAATTCAGAAAGTGACCTCATGACACTGTGTATTTCATCACGATTTAATATTATTATTGTCAGTAGCTCTGTTGTGGAAAGCTTCTTACATAAGAAAGCTGTGTCATATCATTTGTCACTGTAAATGCATTTTTACTAACTTGAGGGAAACAACAGTATGTCACATGTTCTTCCACAAGTAAAGGCGATCAGCTGATGGTGGCAGTTCAGAGCTCAGTTTATTACACACGTACAAGTTAAACGAGATAAATACTCAAGCAGTGAAATGTCAGAATAACAGAACATGAGCAGCCACATGTACAGATGTGAATTTACATGTAAAGCGTCATCAGTCAAAGAAAGTGAGAACATTGCTGTGATGATCTGGAAACCCTCAGGAGCTCAGGTTTAGTTTAGTTACTTAGAATACAAGAGCAATAATGAAGATTTTTTTTCCCTCCTTTGGTTGGTTACCTTTTATTGACAATAATCAATAACTCCAATTATTTTCTTGCAGCCAGGTGATGTAAACCTGGCCAAAACCCTGAGAAAGTACAGTATGAGGGAATATCTAGTGTCGTGTGCTCATTCTCAACCATGAGAGGATTTTTATCTTTTCACGTGAATAATTTTTTTCCCCTACATTTCTTCTCTATTTTTTCCCCATTTAAATAGTTAATCGAAATCAAAAAGTGCTATCACAGAAGGGCTAATAAAGATCTAACCTTTCATCCAGGTCACTTCACCATTTGTACTAACACATTAATTACATGCAATACAATGCTAATGACATCTGTATAAAACATTGGTAGGTAAGACAACTGAGAGCTAACCAACGTTTCATGCAGCCTAATCCATTGAAATGAAAATTATGACCTTTTCCTCCCAGAACTGCTAAGTACAACAAACATTAAACTCATAACTAATATACGATAACTTCATTCTGCTTTCCGACACAACCCATGAGACAAGATTTTTTTTCTTCTGAACAAAAAGTGTTTCAGGGGTTGGATTTTTGTTTTTCTCAAATAAATAAAATAAGGTTTTGTTAAATATGTGATGCCAGGCTTGACTTTTGCTTTTATGAAAGTGACTCTGGGCATCGTGGTGATCAGATATACAGTATCACAGTGTGGTGGAACTTTGTTTTGTAAGTGGAACAACAATGGTAACACAGAGTTGTATGTACGGTCTGTCCGTGTGACACCCCCCCCCCCCCCCCCC